>JAPKLW010002050.1:108862-122044 GCA_026898455.1 Plectranthus barbatus
CTACCTTATGCTTGTAAGCTGGG
Organism: Plectranthus barbatus; assembly: GCA_026898455.1. Classification (NCBI taxonomy): domain Eukaryota; kingdom Viridiplantae; phylum Streptophyta; class Magnoliopsida; order Lamiales; family Lamiaceae; genus Plectranthus; species Plectranthus barbatus. Next base: position 108,886 of record JAPKLW010002050.1, read on the forward strand.
TGAAATGGTGGGACCGTAAACCCAGGAAGGATAACAATCTAGGGTGAAATGGTGGGACCCTAAACCCTAGAAAGATGGTAAACTCGGGTGAAATGGTGGGACCGTAAACCCTGAGTTCAAATGGTTTATTTTTATTATACGATCGGGTCTCGATGCTGTGTGGTCCGAGACTTGTGCACTTGGATGACAGTGGGTGAGTGTGTATACATTTCTAACTGATCATCGTAACTTGGAAGTCGGCTAACTTCCAGTTACAAAATCATAACAGATATAATATCATGTAAAAATAGCGCATTAAAATGTTTTAGATAGCATGGTTTCTTTCAACAAAACCCCATGTCTATCTGTGTGAGTGGCATGGCATTCTCTTATTTATTGTATTAACCTTCGGGCATGTTTCCATTGAGTACTCTTGTACTCAGCCCCTGGTATTGTTTCTAAAATACGCAGGTTAAGCAGCACGAATGGGAGTACAGGGGAGTAAACGGGCGAAGTGAAGTGTTTTGAACTCCATAGATCCTGAGATATGCATCTCCATATGCATATCTTCGCCACGTTTCACACACGCTGCTACACTCTCTGATTTATTCTCCCCTTCTTGTGAATGTTTGATGTTTTAAATACTGTTTATCAACTCAGACTCGAAGTATGATTTTTGATGTATTCAATTGTCTTTCCAATTTATTTAAATCTTCCGCTCATTCAATTGGGAATTGCTTTGGTAAACCTGAACATCAATGTAACGCGTCCCTAAATTAGGGGAGTCAGTTGGGGGCATTACAGAGACCCGATCGTTTTACCACAAATAAACATTTTGGATCCTTAATCACATGAGGGCTTCTCACCTCAGTTCACAACGTTCACATGTGGGGACAGGACACCCACTTCACAACAATCACATGTGTGGGGATTCTTCACCCCATTCACAATATAACTCTCTGCCGACAGAATTCGACAGAGGACATATATAATAGCACAAAACATGCATAGCTTCTAAATTTAAAAGCAAAACATTTTAACACATTTTGGAAAAATGAAAGTACATTTTGGTTTTACACTGAAATAGTTTCCCACCTGATGTTTGGCTTAAGGTACAGATGTTTCTTGCTAACCTGAGCTTATCTCCCCGACTTTCAATCTCCTACAACAATAAGGAATGACAAGTTAGGATGGACGATCTAGGACAAGGGTTATCATACAACTCAACATCCGATCAACTCATGATCTTCCTTTTAATCCGAATCAACAATCGATAACATAAATACGCATGCTTTAACCCTTAACATGCTTCTTACAACATAATACATAACTCATGAATCCATCGACCTCAAAACGGATGAAGATCGGATAATAAATCATAAATTGAAATTCCCCTCTCGAGCCTCTGTATCGACCGACAGGCTCCGTGTCGGTCGACACAAGCTGCCTCGAGTCGACCCCACTAGGTCAATTTCTAACCCCTGTATCGACCTCCCTGTCGATCGACATGCCTCCTGTCGATCGACAGGAGTGGCTCGATATACCTCTCTGTCGACCTCCCTGTCGATCGACATGCCTCCTGTCGATCGACAGGAGCGACTCGATATTCTCCCTGTCGACCTCCCTATCGATCGACAGGAGCGACTCGATATTCTCCCATCGAGCGACCCCGTGCCGATCGACATGTACCCTGTCGATCGACACGGGTCGTCTTCTCCATCATACTGATGCCTGCGACTGCAATCTCCGGCCACTCGCTATTTGACCTCCTATCACACATGCAAATATATATTCTGACTCCCCAGTCAACAAGGAAAAGGAATATGCCAACAAAACACAGAAATACATAAGGAATGAGGAGAAAACGAGAGCTCACCGGATTTCTCTAAGTCGACGGCGGCAGTGGCTTTTCCGGCGGCCAAATTTAATTCTCCCACTGTCCGAACACTCCCTACACTGAGAGGTGATGTACGATTTTTAAACCACACATTCAAGTTAAAATTATCAATCCAGGTTCCTTTCGATTCGCCCTATAGAGTACTATTTAGTGATATGGAATCTTATAGCAAGGTAACAAGTGTCGTTGATTTTTGTCTAAATCCTAGCAATGATAACAATCTATACTAAACTACACTATCAATCAACAAGTAACAATGCATGCTAACAAATTTTCAATCTCTAGAACAATGGTAGATCAAAATCTAGGGTTCTCAACTTGAGTAGAATGGATGTCAATTTGAAATCTAGTGTGATCCACTTTAATTGAATTACGTTGCAAACTTATTTAATTCCTAAATGGATGGACTATCACCCTACACTAGTCGATCCCTTGTCATGGTGAACCGACCGTAGATGACCTAGAATCCTCAAACCATCACGTTATCAAACCCTAGACCACTCCTAATGGCACGTGAACTATCATCCGATGCCCTATCTCCGCACAGGGATTGGATCAAGGTACACTAGAACACACGCTATTTACGACACTCCTTCCCGCGTATTGGCTGCAGAATTCGTGTCAACTAACCCTTAGACTGGCTCCTTACCAACATCTAAGAGTTTTGGAATAGGCTCTAGCGTGGTTCAATCACAATTAGGAACGTAAGCAAACATAATCAACAAGTTTCAACACACTATATTCAAATCAACATCCAATGATGAATTTAGCTCCTCATGTTTCCAATTGAAAGAATTACAATACAAAATTGAAGTCCAAATATTTAGGAAACAAGTTTAAAAGAGATTCTTCCCCAATCGTGAATCCTTCGATTTTAATCTACCGCATTAATCCTCCAATTCCTTCCTCAAATTGAATGTGAGATGATGATCTTCAAGGATGGAGATGGAATTGAGTTGATGGAATGGAAGTGGAGAGAGTTTGAGAGTGATTCTAATTTCAAAAATGGCAAAAAGTCCTTGAATTTTTCGAGTTCTCCCCTTTTATAATTGAGCAAACAGGGCCTTGGATCGCCCGAGCCATCAGAATAACCGCCGGTAACCATCGAAACCTGTTTTGGCTCGGCCGAGCCAAACCAGGCTCGGCCGAGCCACCTCTCTGACCTGCCTGGCTCGGCCAAGCGGCAGATGGCTCGGCCGAGCCTGCCCTCTGCAGCACTTGGCTCGGTCGAGCCTCACCTGGCTCGGCCGAGCGGATCCCCTGTTCCTTGTCCGTTTCACCTCCTTTGCTTCGCTCGGTCGATCCTTCTTCCATTTAGCTCACGGCTCGGATGATTTTCCACCAAAACTGACTCGAAAACACTGCTTTATGCTCAAAACCTATCCTACACAATCCAAAACACACAAAACACGAAAACACAACAAAAATACAACAAAAACATATGATACGGGAGTAAAATAGCCACAAACATGCATGCACACACATCGAAATATGGGTCATTTTACGCACGTATCATAATCCCCCAAACTTAAACCTTTGATTGTCCTCAATCTAAACAGAGTAAAGCCAATAATTTACCTCGTACAATACCTCATAGCTCATCAAAGTTATCTTAGCATGCTCAAGTAAAATGAGATTATCACCTAATTTTGTGACAAAGTTAATACTAAGGACACAATCCTCTCATCAAAATTTGAGTTCATGAAAATAAGAGCACTCCCTCACATGTTTAAGGTTGAGAAGATTTACTCATTCACAAGATTTTGAGCTCGATTTCCATAGGCTTGCATCTATTCTCACCACTATACTCCAATGAGTTCGTTTCTAGAATCAAGAAGGTCTTTGTTTAGGTTGTAACGTGGCTTACTACAAGGTGAGTGGTTTTGGGCTAAATTGACTCTTCTCCTCAAGTTCCCAAAACCCCCAAACTTATGATCTTCACACCACTTCAACCCGAGACAAATTTCATTCTCAACACTTGATTTCTTTTTCTTTTCATCTTTCTTTCTTTTCCTCACTTTTCTCTTTTTTTCTAGCACCTTCATTCATTAATTTCAAGGGTGCTCTACATTCCTTTCCACACATTTGCTTTTCATTCTTTTTCACACTTTTGCACCCAAAATTTTTTGTTGGTGCCACTTTTTCTTAGACTCAATTCAATTTCCTTCTTTCTTTGCCTCACAATCTCAATACCAAGATACAAACAATCCCAAGCCCCAACTCTCATCACCGTATTCACCCTCATTCACTCTTTCCCCCAATATGTGTCCTATTAAATTCAAAGAAATTTCACCAATTAAGCTCAATCACGGGGATCAAGGATATGAATGGCAAATTAATGATTAAAACCACCTTATACTCCCGGTGTGAAAGGTAGGAATAAGAATCGATGGCCTAATATCATTTTCTAGTCATACACTCATGTCAATAGATAGAGAAATGATGCAATTTCTAGATTTCTAGCTCGCAATCTTGCCACTCACAACCGACAATGATATGACAATATCAAGGCTCAAAACTCACGGCTTTTTATCATGTCCTATGCATTAACTAAACACAAAACTTTGGTAATTCAAAAGTTAAACTAAAGCATGCTTCGAAAACAAGATTCCGCCATATCATAGGTTGAGGTAAACATTTAACTTCACATAGTAAATCATGATTAAATCTCAAGCCTAAATTCGGGTTCATCACACACACACAAGCACACAATCAACCTAAAACAATTTAAATTTAACAAAACTAATTGGCAAGAGAAACGATAGAATGCGTTACCCATCGGTAGCCACGATCGAACCTCTTCTCCAAGCTTTATTTGATACCTATTCTCATACACAAACACCACCAAACATTGAGCATAAAACAAACCATTACAACTCTCATTTCCACCAAACCATCCACAAACCAACAATTAAGATGTAAACACTATCCACTAGCACAACCATTCAAACTTATCCAAAAATCATATCCACAAACCATGCATAATAGAAAGTATTTAATCATGCAAGCTCAACAATAATTTCCATCCAAATCGAATCATAACCATCAAATCAAATAAACCATAAAAATCCATCATCCACATCAACATCCAAAATGAAAGTAGATCAATATCATTACAACCCCATCGAAGAAGAATTTGATTCAAATCTAAACTAGGAAAGCATAATAACTAAGATAGAGATAGAGAGAGGGAGAGAGTAAACCAGAGCACCGACTACCGGCACATCCCCCCAAACTTAGTCAAGTTAGACTAAGTTTGAAAATAGGTAGACGGTGTGTCATCCTCATGGTCCGGAGGTGGTGGGTCAAATACACCAAACATCCCAATACCAAAGTACTCGAAAATCGGCCTCAGTAAACCACCACTACAAATAAGCGAAGTGTCCAACTTATAAGTGTTATTCTAGCTCTCCATTAGCCAACACCCAATAGAAAATGTCCGTCCATGCATCAAAGCAAACAAGAGTTGAAAGTAAAAAATGCCCACAATTCCAGACCCATTAAAATCACAGGACCATCTCTCTACTATATGATGAATATACCGAATAATAGGATTCTTAATCAGATATGATCTACAATACCTAACATCAAAATCATCCAACGTCACAATACCAGACATAGACTCCCAAAAGACAAAAGGATCAAGCTCTTCAAAAATACATGCAAAATCCTCAGGGCATTCAAATAGTCTATCAATTTCCTGCCTACTCAAGAAATATTCATGACCTTCCAATTTAAACTTTACCAGGATTGGAATACCATTAGCACTCCATGTAACTCGTGCCGAAGCATGGAACTCCCTTGTCAGCTTTACGTAAGCAGACCAGTTTGCATCAAGCAATTTCTCCCATCCAATGCCACGGAACAGATTCCATATGTCCTCCTTCATTCCAATAGCCTCCAAAGTCTCCTTGCAAAAATAAGTAGTTCCAATCACTTGCTTTCCGGAGATCATTTTGTACCTCGCAAATTCTTCATCATCAAAACCCTCAGGACGGATAATAGAGGAAGAAGAGGAACCACAAACTCGTTTGCTAGCCATAACCAAAATCACAAGATAAAATGTGAACAATTCAACACAAGAAGTGATTAGAGAAAGTGAGAGGAAGAAAATTTCGACCGAAATGGATTTGGGGTGAAATGGGCTCGAGCCCTTCTCTTAAATCCACGTGCTGCTCGACCGAGCGCCAGATGGCTCGGTCGAGCGGACCCTCTGTCCTGCCTGATCTCTCTCGCTCGATCGAGCCAGGCCTCGCTCGGTCGAGCGAGGCCTCTGTCCTGCCTGCTTTACCCCTGCTCGGTCAAGCTCGGCCGAGCCATGCCAAGATTGGCCGAGCGATCCCTTGTTCTACCGTAATCCTCAATTTTTCCGATGTTTTCCAATTCGTGACGAATCTAGGGACCCCGAACGGCCTTTTCTTCCATTTTTCAACACCTTTCCATCACCATTCCATGTTTCTTGCCTCCCCCTTTGCATGATCAAACACTCAAACAACCGAGTAAGTTTGTAGAACAATTCTAACCTAGAATCCTTCATCCAAAGTACACACATTAAACAAACACAATATCTAACAAAAATCTTATTCAAAACACTTAAACAAATAAAATGCATGAAATTAATGGAAATAAACGAGACCATTGGGTTGCCTCCCAATAAGCGCTTCTTTATAGTCATTAGCTTGACTATATTACCTTGTCGTCAATCATGATCAAATGGTGCCGATCCGAAGCTCATACCTCGTTCAATAGTGAAAGGTTCCGCCATAAAGAGCAACTTTCGTCAAGCACTACGAGGTCGCTCGTCGTCAACACGAGCCTTTTTCATCCTTTCTTGATTAAGCTCGTTCTCATCTCCAGGATCTTTGTCTTCCTCTTCCTTTTGTTCTTGAAGGTCTAAACCCGGATCAAGCACATCTTTTAATCTTTTCTTTTTCCCAGTTTTCTCAACTTTATTTTCACCCAAGTTTTTCGGAGGTAAAGAGAATACAACTTCTTTTCCACAACATCGGAAGGTAAGCTCACCATTCTTCATATAAAAAAGCGTGTCCGCCGTATGTAAGAATTGCCTCCCAAAAATCAAATGGATACCCCCCTTATTCTTTATGTCTACCACGAGAAAATCCCCCGGAAAGGTAAATGCCAAAACCTCCACATGGACATCTTCTACAACCCCTCGAGGACAAAATAGAGCTTGGTTTGCAAGTTGCAAGACTTGATTTGTCGGTTTCAAACTTCCAACATCCAATTCTTTGTACAAGTCCCACGACATTACGTTCAGGCTAGCTCCGGAATCACACAAAGCTTTGTCTACACTAACATCCCCAATGTTACAACTAATCACAAAACTTCCCGGATCTTCCTTTTTACTAGCTATGCTCTTTTCTTCCTCTTGTTCACTATTCTCCATCTCCAAGGATCTTTCCACCGAGGTTTCCTCAACTCCGACAAGCTCATCTAACATCGGTACCCTTTCAATTTCATCCGGACGGGGCATCTCTATATCACCTTTCTTTACATAATCAAAGAACTTTGCTTCCTCAAGTTGCTCCTCCTTCTTTTTCTCCTCAAACTCAACTTCTATCTTCTTTTCTTTTTCCTTAACCAAGCTCACTTCTTCTTCTACTTCCGAGGTTTCAACTTTCGGAGTCATTATTTCCAATTTATCCTCCATTCTATTTTCTCCGTCTACCATACTACAACTTTTCTTTTGAATAATCTCCGTGTCGCTTGGAAATTTTCCAGCTTGAGGCTTCCCACTTAATTGTTTTGCAATTGAAGAGATTTGTATTAGAATTTCAGCCAACATTCCATCGTACTTCTCAAATCGCTTCTCAATGTCTTCATTCGGATTTCTCCTTGCCTCTTGATTAACATATCGATTGTTTCCCCCTGCATATCCTCCTTGACTACTACTCCCTCCTCCTTCCAATTGCATTGGAGGATTGAGAGCATTGTTCGGATTCACATATGAAAAGTTGGGATGAAATTGATTAGATGGATGGTAGTACATGTTACTCGGTGCATTAAACGGAGGGCGATTGTTATATCCCATACGTTGATTAACAAAGTTGACACCATCCGGGTAACTCTCCTCATGCTTAACCATCATCATATCTTCCCTTCTATTTTCGGAGGTAGACAATGCATCCAATTTCCTTTGCATGGCAGCGATTTGTTCCTTAAATTTCTCACACTCCTTTGTATCTTTTACCGATTTCACCGGTCTATAGTCTTTCCTCTCTCTTAGCCAATGAAAACTATTTTCCGCCATCTTTTCTAATGTCTTCCAAGCCTCCTCTTCCTCTTGATCGAGGAAGGCTCCTCCCGATGAAGCATCTAACATCACCTTGGTATCATAATCCAATCCCCCATATAATTGACAAATGGATTGACTACGAGTTAGACCATGTCGTGGACATTTCCGAAGAAGCTTGCGAAACCTATCCTATGCTTCATATAACGGTTCATCGTATCTTTGCCCAAAAGAGGTAATATCCGCTCTTCTCTTCAACGTCAAACTTGGAGGAAAGAATTTTAGCAAAAATTTCTCCCGTAAATCTTACCATGTAGTGATGTTTGACTTATCAAGACCTTCAAACCAACTTGGAGCTCCATCCTTAGAGAAAAGGAGAATAACCTCAATCTAATTTGATCTTGAGGCACTTGATTAATCTTAATAGTATCCGTGATCTCTAACAACCTCGAGATATGCACATTCGGATCTTCAGTTTCGTGTCCTCCAAATTGATTATTTTGGATCATCTGGACCAATTGTGGCTTAATCTCGAATTGTGTTGCATTGACTCCTAGACGGAATCCTTCATTCACTTGCTCCCCATGTGGTCTAAAGAGATTTTGTAGAGGCCTCCGTGGTGCATTCCTCTCATTCATCATAGCTTTCATTAGTTCCAATTGCCTCTCTAACTCCTCAATTCTAACCGTATCATCCCCACGGTTATCCATCTCAACTTCAATTGCAATACTTTCTTTCCTTTGTCGAAGCTTTCTTTCTTCAAGCTCACGTGCCTTGGATCGAGTTAACATAAACCACCTACAAATCTCACAAGAGCAAATCTCAAATCCAAAGGCTAATTCACCACCAACAAGCAATCAAATTCAATAACAATAAAAGAAAAACTCAATCAAACAATTTATCAAACACCTAGCATACAATATCCATATGTTCAATAATATCCCCAACAACGGCGACAAAAACTTGATGCACGATTTTTCAACCACACATTCAAGTTAAAATTATCAATTCAAGTTCCTTTCGATTCGCCCTATAGAGTACTATTTAGTGATATGGAATCTTAAAGCAAGGTAACAAGTGTCGTTGATTTTTGTCTAAATCCTAGCAATGATAAAAATCTATACTAAACTACACTATCAATCAACAAGTAACAATGCATGCTAACAAATTTTCAATCTCTAGAACAATGGTAGATCAAAATCTTGGGTTCTGAACTTGAGTAGAATGGATGTCAATTTGAAATCTAGTGTGATCCACTTAAATTGAATTACGTTGCAAACTTATTTAATTCCTAAATGGATGGACTATCACCCTACACTAGTCGATCCCTTGTCACGGTGAACCGACCGTAGATGACCTAGAATCCTCAAACCATCACGTTATCGAACCCTAGACCACTCCTAATGGCATGTGAACTATCATCCGATGCCCTATCTCCGCACAGGGATTGGATCAAGGTACATTAGAACACACGCTATTCACGACACTCCTTCCCTCGTATTGGCTGCAGAATTCGTGTCAACTAACCCTTAGACTGGCTCCTTACCTACATCTAAGTGTTTTGGAATAGGCTCTAGCGTGGTTCAATCACAATTAGGAACGTAAGCAAACATAATCAACAAGTTTCAACACACTATATTCAAATCAACATCCAATGATGAATTTAGCTCCTCGTGTTTCCAATTAAAAGAATTACAATACAAAATTGAAGTCCAAACATTTAGGAAACAAGTTTAAAAGAGATTCTTCCCCAATCCTAAATCCTTCGATCTTGATCTACCGCGTTCATCCTCCAATTCCTTGCTCAAATTGAATGTGAGATGATGATCTTCAAGGATGGAGATGGAATTGAGTTGATGGAATGGAAGTGGAGAGAGTTTGAGAGGGATTCTAATTTCGAAAACGGCAAAAAGTCCTTGAATTTTTCTAGTTCTCCCCATTTATAATTGAGCAAACAGGGCCTTGGAACGCCCGAGCTGAAAATGGCTCGCCCGAGCCATCAGAATAACCGCCGGTAACCATTGGAACCCGTTTTGGCTCGGCTGAGCGGCAGATGGCTCGGCCGAGCCTGCCCTCTGCAGCACTTGGCTCGGTCGAGCCTCAGCTGGCTCGGCCGAGCGGATCCCCTGTTCCTTGTCCGTTTCGCCTCCTTTGCTTCGCTCGGTCGATTCTTCTTCCATTTGGCTCACGGCTCAGACGATTTTCCACCAAAACTGACCCGAAAACACTACTTTATGCTCAAAACCTATCCTACATAATCCAAAACACACAGAATACGAAAACACAACAAAAATACGACAAAAACATATGATACGGGAGTAAAATAGCCACAAACATGCATGCACACACATCGAAATATGGGTCATTTTACGCACGTATCAAGAGGAACACTTCTAAAACCTCAAAACACGGATCTAGAGCCAAATAAACGAGATTCAACTTAAAACTTCAAAAATTTACCATAAGAAACACCCCACCTTCTCTTCTCCGTATCTCAGTCGATACTCCACTTCTCGGAGCCCACTTTAGCTCGAATTGAAGCCAGGAAAGAGAGCTACGCGTTGGTGGTGGTGGCTTGGTGATTGGTGGCCGTAGTTGGCCGAAAAATGGCCGAAAACGCGACGGGATTTGGGGGTGGGTTTTGAAAATTATCACTCTTTCTCTCTCTAACCTTATATTATAATGTGGAATGAATATAACCTATGGTTCCACCACATGATATAATTTCCAACCTTTTCTCATACTATATGGTTTAATTTCCACCTTATTTCATAATTTCTTCAACTCATATATCATATGATTCAACTTAATTTTCCCATAATTCATATAATTCAATATAATTCCATGATACAATTCATATTCTATTTTCCAAAATTTCCATGATTCACCTTAGTACTTCCTCATCTTTTCATAATTCCTTCAAAATTAACCAAAAATCCAACTCAAAATCATAATCATCTTCTCCAATTTCATTCATATAAAATTCAGTTGCTCTCAAATTCCATGAAATTCTCATCAATAATTCGATTAAGCAATACAAATGCTTAATTACATGCGGGGTATTACATCTCCTCCCCCTTATAAAAATTTCGTCCCGAAATTTATAAAGCTTCGAAAATTTACCTCTCTTTCATCTTATCTTCCACTTCCCAAGTGGCTTCTTCACGCCCATGGTGACTCCATAGCACCTTTACAAATGGAATAGACTTATTTCTCAGCTCCTGAATCTTGCGATCTAGAATTGCTTCCGGTCGCTCTTCATATTGCAAATCTGGGCTCAAAACGACTTCTTCCTGACGGATCACGTGTCTGGAATCATACACATACTTTCTCAACTGAAACACATGAAACACGTTATGCACATTACTCATGCTCGGGGGTAACGCCAATCGATAGGCCACTGAACCAATGCACTCCAGAATTTCATAAGGTCCTACATAGCGCGGTCGCAGTTTGCCCTTCACTCCAAATCTCACTATTCCTTTAGAAGGCGACACCTTAAGGAATACCTTATCTCCCACTTCAAAACACAACTCAACTCTCCTCGAATCGGCATAAGACTTCTGCCTGCTCTGAGCTTCTTTGATTCTCCCCTTGATCTGACGAACTATCTCGATCATCTCACTTACAACGTCAGGTCCGATCACTTTTCTTTCTCCTACCTCGTCCCAGTATAGAGGCGAACGCCATTTTCTTCCATACAATGCTTCATAAGGAGCCATACCAATTGTTGCCTGATAGCTATTATTATAAGCAAACTCTATCAAAGGCCAAATCAGCTCCTAACTACCCCCTCGATCCAGAACAACCATTCTCAACATATCCTCGAGAGTTTGAATGGTCCTCTCAGATTGACCATCTGATTGAGGGTGAAACGCCGTACTAAAATTCAGGCGAGTCCCCAACTCTTGCTGTAAACTCATCCAAAAACGAGATGTAAACTTCGCATCTCTGTCAGGCGTTATAGACTTCAGCACTCCGTGCAGTCTGACTATCTCTCGGACATATATCTGAGCCAACTTATCAGATCCATAATTTGCCTTAATCGGTAAAAATTGAGCACTCTTCGTCAGACGATCCACTACGACCCATATCACCGTATTTCCTTTCTGTGACTTTGGCAACCCTGTCACAAAATCCATTGTGATATGCTCCCATTTCCACTCGGGGATGTCTAACGACTGCAACTTCCTGTACGGCCGTTGATGTAACGCCTTAACTTTCTGACAAACCAAACATCTCTCCACATACAAGGCTACATCTTTCTTCATACCATCCCACCAGTACTTGGTTTTCAGATCTTGGAACATTTTAGTACTTCCTGGGTGAGCGGTATATGGTGTATCGTGAGCCTCACTCATTGTCTCTTTCTCAACTCCCCACTGCTTGGCACTACGATTCTATCTCTGAACAATAGAGCATTATCGGGTGCCTCCCGATATTCTCCACTGGCTTAACTCTTAATTTCTGGCGCAACTTCTCAAGTTTTACGTCCCTCCTCTGTGCCTCAATAATTCTCTCTCTCAGATCTGGCACCACTGTTAAAGCTGCCATTTCGCTCTTCTTCCTCATCGAAGGCGATTCTACTTCTAGACGAAGTTTCTCGAACTCCCTGATTAATCTGCCTTCTGCTGTAAGCATGCAACCTAACTGAGCTTCTCCTTTCCTGCTCAATGCGTCAGCTACTGAATTTGCCTTGCCTGGGTGATAATTTATGGTCAAATCATTATCATATACGAGTTTCAACCATCTCCTCTGCCTCATATTTAAATTATTTTGTTCAAAGAAATACTTCAAACTCTTATGATCCGTGAATATGGCACACTTCACCCCATACAAATAATGTCTCCAGATCTTTAACGCATGGATTACAGCTGCTAATTCCAAATCATGGGTTGGATAATTCATCTCATGCGGCCTCAACGACATTGATGTGTAAGCTATCACCTTACTGAAGGGATTCGTGAATTGAATCACAAAGTCCGTTTGCCAAGGATCGTTAATTGGAATATCAAAAATAAATTGCTATG
>JAPKLW010002051.1:0-14012 GCA_026898455.1 Plectranthus barbatus
CACCCCTAATTTGAGAAACACAAAAAATGCGTAATACTTTTATATTTCAAAAAGGATTCCTTTATTCTCAAATATTCTTTAAAAATTTTAAATTATTTATTTCGTGTTTGAAAAACACAAATTTGCTTTTATTAATATAATATTTAATGATCATTAAATTATTATTTTTTAAACTCACATTCACTAAACTAATCTAGTTTCGTGTTTGGCATTCCCAAATTGATCATTTGTGTCCACATTTATGATATGTTGTTATTTTGTGTCCATAGCATTAATTTTTTTGACAGTTTTGTTGGATAGCTTATCTCTCCTCATTTTTGTTTCCCATCATTTATTTTTTGTGTTGTTAATTATAATGTTTGATTAGAAGATTTTAGGGAACACTAAAAGGAAAGGTATTTGTTGGGGGAGGTGTATGCTTCAAATATAACACTTCGAGACTAGAAAGTTCATTAAATTTTGATTCAAACTAAGCATATAAAACATGCTGATTTAATTCCCACATGTTTATGTATATATATATATAGAGAGAGTTGTGATCGATATTATTACAATTAAAGTTTGTGTTAAATATGAATGATTTTCAGTCATATGATTTATAGCATTAATGGTTGAGATTAAAGCATCAAATATTAAAAAATATAACATAATTTGTATTCGACTTAATTGCTTTATAAATCGTGCTTAATTGCATTAAAATCTAACTTTAGCATGCGATCCATTCTATCTATCAAATCTATATATATATATATATATATATATATATATATATATATAGAGAGAGAGAGAGAGAGAGAGAGAGAGAGAGGAGGGATCATGTTAAAAAAAATCATCCTGTGAGAAAAAAGAATGAATTATGTCCATCAGATTTAAAAAAATCAATAGTTGATAGTTAATCAAGCAACAATTAAAACGCAATCAAGCAACAACTAAAATACAATCAAACAATATTGTAATCAAGCAATCATCTGAATACAATCAAGCAATGACGTGAGTGCAATCAAACATCTTTCTCATTTTCTCACATTAAGGTTTTTATATATATATATATATATATATATATATATATGCGTCATGCGTGTATAATTTAGGGAGATACCATGAAAACACTTATTGACCCACTTATCGTGCATGGAAACGTGAACTGTCTCCAAGATATTTTTCAGACAGCCTAATCTTGATTGTGATCTAAATTCCTGTACCATAATTGTTTTTGAATAATTTTTATAAGTGTTTCATCTATATATATTAAACTTTTTTTTCTATGTCATAAGCAGTTAAGATTATGTCCGGAAAAAAAAATCATTGACAGCTACGCCTGCAGCTTAAAATAACACACTATTGATTTATTATTATTGGTCAAAGTTTCGAGACTTGTATATTTTTTTTTTTTGCAATACAATATTCAATGCTGATTTACATAATGAAAAATAAATGAGAATCATGTGCCAAAATTACGTACAGATACGATCTAAAATATCACTTATTATAATATAAATATCAAGAATTCAAATGAAAAACGAACATTATCTGTGTTGATTCAAATAATTAATGATTCTGTCACAACTAATTTTATTGTAGTTAAGATAAATTTGGGCTTAAAATAAGAGACCCATTCATACCAATAGGGCTATTCTATTAAATAGTAATAAATCTGGTTTATTCTTAATGTTGCACTTATTTGCTAATCTATAATGAAGTTATGAAATGTGAAAGGCTTATGATTGTTTTAATAAAATGTTTCCAAACTGTTTTTCAATTGTTCTTTCACTTAAATTTCGGTTTCTTGTATTTTTTGTTTTATTTTGCAATTATTAAGTAGGATTAATTACGTCGAGTTATAGTTTATAGTTAATTTCAAAGTTATAGCAAATAATTGATTATTACGTTTCAATTTGACGAGGAATCTTATTTTCGTGATAACTATTAATTACACATAATTAAATATCCTTCCATCCCAAGTATATAGCCCCATATAATTATTTTAGGGTGTTGTAATTATATTATCCAATTTTTATATTTAATTATAGTAATTTATAAATATCTTATAAGTTGAATTTAAGAAAAATGATACTCCATCCGTCCCATTATATTAGGGACGGAGGAGTGTGCACAAAAACCAATGTGCATTAGTGTAGAATAATTAATATTTTATTGATGAGTGGGAAAAAGGTTGCTTTTTTAGGAAATGAGACTAATAAATGGGACGGACCAAAAAGGAATATGAGACTAATATAATGGGACGGAGGGAGTAATATTAAACTAATATTATGTAAAAGAGAGATCAATTGATGTTTAAAAAATAATAAAAGACTAATAACTATTACCAAAAAAGAGATTAATTATTTTTCATACAATAAGGGTAATATAGACTATTTTTCTAAAAATATATATTATTTTTAAATAATATTTTATATTGTGCAATATTAAATTGAATTATATAATTAGAGCATACGAAATAATAATTTTCTAGTAGTAGTATTATATTTTTAATAATTAAAAGGCCCAAGAAAACAAGAAGCCCAACCCAAAGTAGCGTTTGTCCATTCATAGAGAAATGGGGATCATGAATAAAATAATAAATTTTCAAATTTCCCCTATAAAAGCCTTAATATTTTTAAGTGAGCTTAATATAACCAGCTATATATTTTCAGTTACAACTTGTCTCGTGCCAAATAGTCTAACATATTTATTAAATTCATTACTAATCATATATAATATATAACACTACATTTATACAATTAATTAAACATTTTTAATATAATACAGTTATACAGGACTATTATCAATAAAATATAGGAATATAACAGCCTCACAAAAACATTTATAACAATTATTTTCACCGCATAATTTTTTGCATATCAAATTCCTTAATTTCGATGTCGAAAAGAAGCGTTACAATTTGTATGGAAAGAATATTTCCTATCAAATTGTGAAAAAAAAAAAATTAATAAAAATGTCTAAAATATCAAATTGAAATCATGAGACTTCGAAAATAATTTCCTCGATTAAATTAACCAATAATTTGGCGCCTCGTGGTATCATCTTTAGGTAAACGTTAATATTAATATACAAAATTGAATTTTCTCGTTGAGTCTCTATTTTATTTTTCAATTTCCAAATCAGTACATTATTAGAATTCAGTCAAATCTCGTGAGGTGAAAAAAATAGTTGGGATTAGATTTGATTTAATTTTGATTATATAAAAAAGGGAAAAGTATAAATTCTATTAGAGACTGTTTTGATTTTTTTAAATATATCATAAATTAAACATATTATAAAAATATATAAATAAATAATCAATTTGTTTCAAATTTATGATGAGAGCAAATTTCTGACAATGAAAAGATAATATAACTTGCCAAAAAGAAATACAATTTAATATTTATAATTTGCAATATATTTTTATCATATAAAAAATACAAATTTTTGGCAAGTTACGTAAATTTTCTGGTGCCAGAAATTTGCTCCCGGCACAAATTTAAAACAAAACTAGTATAGCACTCGTGCGATGCGCGAGAATTATATTTATAATTAATTTATTATTTTATTTAATTTATATTTGTCTATTAACATTTATATAATCATGTTAAAAAGATAAAATGATATAAGATAACATTAACACATAAAAATATTATACATTTCATACATTTCGAAATCCTTATATGCAATATTAGGAGTACACAATTTGATATTATGTTGTATCCGTTTTAAAAATAACTCTGAGACCAAATAAATAATTTGTCATGAGTGAAAATCAATTTCTACAATAAAATACAAATAAGAATAATGATTGTTATGGACTTTGATTAATAGTCATTGTTGAGGTTCGAATTTGAACGTTTCGAGGCTCCTAGGATTTTGTTAGTACAACAACGCATGTGTGCTTCGAATTAAATGCTTGATAAGTAAATAAATTGCAAGCAGGGAATTTGAAGAGAACAATGATAATAAGGGAACTTGTATATTTATTGCACAAGAATTGAATTTGACAGAGTTGCAACTAGCTTTTAGCGTACAGAAAAATATGCAAATTTCGTGAAGGAACCCTCCTTTTATAGGTGAAGAAGGGGCCCATTTACAAGGGTTTTGGGTTGTCTGGTCCGGCCTGCGATCGGTAACGACCCCAAATTTTCGGAACGATTTCCAAAAATTCTGGAGTCGTTTAGGGTTGGCACTGCAACTTCTCAATGGCTCTTTTCTCCTGGGTCGGTAGAGAGGCCACTCTCGGGGTCGATGTCGACCTCGACCCCGATACCCTAATCGAGGTAAGCTTTGCTTTCTTGTAGCGGTTGGGCTCGTGAGCTGATGGTTGCATTTCATGGGCCGGCTATGCGCTTAATGGGCTTCTAATTGCCTGGATCAGGGTCGTTAGGCCAGGACTCAACAATAGCTCCTTTGGCTCTGATACATCAACCGTCTACTCAATATCCTTGTACGAGTCCACAATCAGTACACGAGATGAACCTTGGTTTGGTGAATTGAAGTTGGCCTTAAGTGTAATAGGACTCCCAATTACTGCGCGCGATCGTATACTGAGTGATGGGGTTTGTATACTGAAAGCATTTATTATAATGAGTATACCACGGTTTATTTCTCCTATCTGTTAACAATCTTACATGTATGAATAATGGTATCCTCTTGTCTCACCGATAGGGACGATCATACGGCGTGTTGTAGATCGCAGAAGACAGTATGATCACTTGACCTAGTGAGGCATAAACCTGATCACATCCGAGACAGCGTATGAGGATACGTCAGTCCGGATGGCTGCGGCATTGTCAGAATAAGTAGTCTGTCTTGGTTACTTGACATGCTTGTACGCAGAGGTGGCGTATTGATGGACCGCAGTGAGATGTATTCGTCTATCTGACATTAGCGAATACAAGATCTCGTTATATTGATTGAGTCCAAACCCTAACGAAGGTTCAGGGGTTTGCACGGGTTGACTGTTGCTTTGACTTGCCATGGTGGAGAGCCTAAGTAACGTGCTCGTATATCCGCATCTTGGGTAACATCAGTTCGTGTAGTACCGCCTGAGACTGGGTTTAGGTAACCATATCCGAGTAATAGGATGGAGACATTCCCTGAGGAGCTCAATAACATTCATCGTGTCAAAGTCCTGCAGGCTGATTAATTTCAAGCACGAGTGATAAGGTTTGAGTGGTACTACTCAGGAATTATAAGATATTAATTAATTGTAGTTAGAGCTTGTCAGAGGCTCCGATAATTAATGGATGTCTGGTAACCTTAAATATGGGGATTCTCAATTAATGCAGCCCGTTCTCATAACGTGGTAATAAAGGGGTAGGTCAGTATTAATTCTGTGGTGAAAAAGAATTAATATTAATTAATTAATTGTGTTGGGTTGTGGACATGAGAATTAATTAATTTATAGGCCCACTTTATTATTTGCATTAGGTCCCAGGTCTGGCCCAACAAGTGTGTTGAATTGAGCCCAGGAGCCCATTAGGGTTTACAACCCTAGGTCTATAAATAGACAGCTCTCTCTCATAAGTTGTAACACAGTTGAAACACACTAAACCTAGGAGAGAGAGAGGGAGGCGCCGAATCTGAAGAGAAAGGAGGAGAATTTTCTAATTCTGGTCCTGCTCAAGCCACAGATCTACGGAGTCATCACCAGTAGTAGATCTGATCAGCACCGGGATACAGATCTGAATATCTGATATGGAGGACAAGATTTTCTTTTCTTCTTTTTTTTCTTTTCGATTTTCTCTAGATTTTAGTATTCTAATTTCTGTTTCCGCGGACAAAATCGAATTGCGTGGTTGAATTGAAGTTTGGAATTCAAACGCAAAAGATCGGTACAGAGACGACGGAATTACGGTAATTCTTAAATCCACAATATCACATTAAATTTATAGGAGCATGCTAGGATTTATTATGTATTTAATTATGCACAATAACCATAAATCGATCCGGTTCAGTTTGGTTTTGGTGATTCGGTTCACGGATAAACCCTTCAATTGGTATCAGAGCCAGGTTTCTGATTTATGGCTCTATTTTTGTAATTAAATTCGATATGCATGTATGAATTTATTATTTTGTGGATGTTGGTTTTTGTTCCTCGTGGCAACCCGTGTAATTCAGCCCGCGGTGGTTTATCCGTGTAGGGCTGAATTATTTTTGTAAAATCACGAGAAAATTCGTGATTAGTGTAGATTTTGAAAAATTGTAATAGAATAGATTTTGTATTTTTTTGTATTTTTTTTTTCAAAATCTGGAATTACGACGAAGAACGAAGACGGACCCGACGGAGGGCCGGCGAGGACGACTGCGGACGACAGCAGCGCGCGAGGCGCGCGCGCGCATGCGCGCGGTGGGCTGGGCGCGGGGGCTGGCCGGCGGCGGCAGGCGGCGGTCGGCGGCGGTTGTGGCTGTCGTCGGCTGCTGCTGTCCCGTCGCGGTGGCTCGTGTTTTGGTGGTTTGTGCAATCCTGTGTAAACCCTAGGGTTTGCATTAGGGTTAGGACAAATCATCATATCACAAAGGCCTAAATCCCAAAAGATTTGGTGAATCAAAATTTGAAGGCCTTTGAAGATTTGGGAAGATTTGGATTTATCCAAATTAAATTCAAATTCAAATTGTAATAGATAGATATTTTTTTTTATTTTGTGGGGCCACGAGGAATTTTTGTTTGCCTTAATTGTCCTCGTATGATATGTAATTTATTATGTGCGCTAATTTAAGCATGTGTAGATAATAGGAAAAACATGTTTTACTGCTTTTATTATTTACAGCTTTCCAAGCATGCTTATGTGATTAATTTCTTGTTGGATTATATTTTGGGAATTTTTGGGCTTGTATTATTACATGCAAAAATTTGGGAAATATAATGACAAAGAAATTATATGTGCGCATAAAGAAACCTTTTAAAAGAAAAATACTAAGCAGATTTTTTAATTAAAATCGATAGACCTCCACAAAGCGGTCCTAGGTTGTAAGTGTATCTCTCGTTCTAGTAAACGTCTACGAGTGTAGCTTGCTAGTTCCTAGAGGTGCATGGGTACGGTTGTTGGGATTTATAGACAAACAATTTAAATCATGTGAATAGTGGGAGGGCTTTGCGTAAACGTCTACGAGTGTAGCTTGCGTAGATCTCTTTCACAAGTATTCTAGGATTGATTTAAATTATAGATAACAAAAGCTTTAAGGGCTGTGCGGTATGGTTACGTGCCATGCTAAACTGTCTCTTTTGGCTGGAGTTAAATTTGTGGTTAATTGCTTAGAAGCATCTTAGAATATAATGCAAGAATTGCATCCCTGTTCTTGAGAGATTACTTGGTCTAAGGTTTTCACTAATTATTAATTTCTAGTGTCAAAAGCATCCTGACATGGTAGTGAAATTAAATGGATTGGGGCTTAAAACTCGCAGTTCTGATTGAGGGTGACATCGTAAACGTCTACGAGTGTAGCTTACGGTGGGAACTCTTGGGCAATTAGTGGAAAACATTTGTATTTTATTTATTAAAAGGTTTTCAATGCATTTGTTTTCGAAGTTCTACATGTATGTTCATTTTTAAGATTCTCTATTGTTTCAGATATGTCTATGTCTACTGTCGATCATATACTTGCTCTCAATCCTCTAACTGGTCCAAACTTCCATGAATGGAGATACTGCATTGAGTATATCCTCCTGACTAAGCAACACATGTTTGTTCTTACTATGATGCCACTTGCCCCACGTTACCATAAAGTCTCTAGACGTGAGAAGGAATACTATGACAGATGGGTGGCATTTGAGGTTTTTACTTACAAGTTAATCTCAAATAACCTATCTAGAGAACTCAAGCTCAAGTACATGGGCTATTGTAGCTCTGTAGCAATCTGGATGGACTTAGTGGCCACGTTTGGTGAAGTGGAACGAACTATCAACTGTGATCTCGTAAAGGACCTAGTCTGTAAGAGAATGGTTGATGGCAGTTCGGTGACACTGCATGTGATGATGATGGATAACACCATGAGACAATTCACACGTAGAGGTGGATGTATATCTGATCGGGCTAAGATCGATATAATCCTGAACTCTTTACCGCTTTCATTCTATGACTTTAAGATGGATGTGGCTAAGAGAAGTGAGTACTCCTTCAAAGAGTTGCTCACTGATCTCATAGCAGGACAGTCCTTCGTACCTTCATGGGAGTCTGAGTTATCAGATCTTGAGCACAGCTTGGGCACATTGAAAGATGTGGTGGTTCATACTGTGTGCAAGAATATGATTGATCGCAGATCACGTTAGAGGAGGTCAAATAAAATGAAAAGGGTTGGTGTAACTTCAAGTAAGAGCGCATGCGGAAGCAAGGGACAATGTACGTCATTTGCATTTGTAACGTAAACATGTTTAGCATCGGTTTCTACTCATTCGTGGGTAGTGGATACTGGAGCTACTGATCATGTTTGTTACATTTTCCAGGGGTTCACACCGAGGAGGGTGCTGAAGAATGACGAGGTTACCATCTCGATGGGGAATGCAGCACAAGTGAGTGCAGCTGCCATTGGATATTTCACCTTGTACTTTGATGATTCTGTTTTAACTTTGAGAGATGTTTTGTACGTGCCGGATTTTCGGCGAAACCTTATTTCAGTTTCCAAACTTTATGTTGATGGATATTCAGTTATTTTTTATAGTGGTGTTTCTATCATTGGTAATAACGGTGTTATCTGTCGTGGGATGCTGAATAATTCTCTCTATGTTATTAACTGTAATCAAAAAGCTTCCGCAAGTATTGCATGTAATTCATCTGTCATTGATAATCCTAGAAAGAGAAAACTTACTTCTTCTGATGAGGATCTTACATATCTCTGGCACTTGAGACTGGGTCACATCAACTTGAAGCAGATTGAGAGACTTGCAGATGACAGTACATTGGACTTAGTCTGGGCTGTACCTTATCAAGTCTGCGAATCCTGCATCGAGGGCAAGATGTCAACTAGGCCTTTCAAGGCTAGTCAGTCTCGAGCAGATGAAGTGTTGGAATTGATCCATTTTGACTTATGTGGACCGATGTCCACACAGGCTCGTGAAGGGTACGAGTACTTCGTCATTTTCATTGACGATTACTCAAGGTACGGATACGTTTACCTGCTTCGCTACAAGTCTGAATGCTTTGAGAAATTCAAAAAGTTCAAGGCTGAAGTAGAAAAGAAGGTCGGGAAAACTATCAAGTTGCTGCGATCTGACCGCGGTGGCGAATACCTCAGTAACGAGTTCCTGCAGTATTTGTCAGAAAATGGGATTACATCCCAGTGGACTACACCGGGTACTCCCCAGCAAAACGGTGTGGCTGAAAGAAGAAATAGGACTCTTCTAGAGATGGTAAGATCAATGATGAGTTATGCAAACTTACCAATTTCGTTTTGGGGCTACGCATTGGAAACAGCAGCTTACGTGCTTAATGTGGTGCCTTCTAAATCAGTTCCTAAGACACCTTTTGAGCTCTTCCTTGGTCGCAAACCCAGTTTGTGCAAGTTTAGAGTATGGGGCTGTCCGGCACACGTACTGTCGAAGGAACCTGATAAGTTAGAAAGCAGGTCAAAAGTGATGTTGTTCATAGGGTATCCCAGGCAAACGAAAGGTGGTTACTTTTACTGTCCTGAGAGTCAAAGAGTCGTTGTTAGCACCAACGCTAGATTCTTGGAGGATGAGTATGTGAGTAATCACAGGTCAAGGAGTGATATCGTTCTTCAAGAATTTGAGAATGAGAATGCAACTCCAAGGGAAGGGGAACGTGTAGATGTGGGTGCACCTGTGAGAGGTTCAGCACCACAGACACGTTCTTCAGTGCAAGGTGCAGGACCACAAGTTACTGCACCTACTACTGACACGGCACCGATGCCTCGTCGTAGTGGGAGAGTTATTTTCCAACCGAAATGGTACATATTCGTGGGTGAGTCTTCGGACTTGAGCCTGGAAGAAGGACATGAGGACTCTGACCCACTGACTTACGAAGAGGCAGTGCAGGACAGGGATGTTGCCAAATGACGTGTCGCCATGGATTCTGAGATTGAATCCATAACTGCTATGGATGTATACCAGAAAACTGATTTGCCGGATGACTTTAGGGCCATAGGGTGCAAATGGGTATACAAGAGAAAGAAATGGGCGGATGGAAAGATCTCGGCTTTTAAAGCCAGGCTGGTGGCAAACGGTTATAGTCAGAAAGTGGGTATTGACTATGACGAAACCTTTTCACCCGTAGCCATGCTCAAATCCATTCGGATACTCCTTGCCATAGCTGCGCATATGGACTTCGAGATCTGGCAGATGGATGTCAAAACCGCTTTTCTAAACGGTTACCTTGAAGAAGGTAGGGACATCTATATGCAGCAACCCGAGGGTTACATTAGCAAGGGCGAAGAACATCTTGTCTGGAAGCTTAGGAAGTCCTTGTATGGACTTAAGCAAGCTTCAAGGTCGTAGAACTTACGTTTCAACGATGTGATTAAATCCTATGGATTTGCACAGTTGGAAAACGAAAGTTGTGTTTACCGACTTTGTGTCAGTGGGAGCATGGTCTTCCTTGCACTTTACGTTGATGACATACTCCTATTTGGAAACAACGAGGGAGTGATGTCGGAATCAAGGCTTGGTTATCCAAACAGTTCCAAATGAAGGATCTGGGAGAAGCTGGCTACATTCTTGGGATTAGGGTCTTACGAGATCGTAAGAGAAGAATGTTGAGCTTATCCCAAGCATCCTATGTGGATACTGTGATAGCCTGGTTCAGCATGCAACTCGCCAAGAAAGGCTTGCTACCTTTCAGACATGGCGTTCATCTTTCTAGTGGGCTGTGTCCTCAGACACAGCGAGAGAAAGATGAGATGAGTCTTGTACCATATGCTTCGGCTGTGGGTAGTCTCATGTATGCGATGCTGTGTACCAGACCAGATATTTGTTATGCCGTTGGCATGGTAACAAGATATCAGTCTAACCCTGGACAGGCGCACTGGACTGCTGTAAAGCACATCCTCAATTATTTGAAAAGAACTAGGAATTTCTGCCTAGTTTATCAAAGTGAGGATATTTGCCCTGTGGGTTATACAGACTCGGATTTCCAAGGGGACCAGGATGAGAAGAAATTGACCTCAGGATATGTGTTTACCCTGGGAGGTGGAGCAATATCTTGGAGGAGCTCAAAGCAGAAATGCATTGCTGACTCCACCATGGAGGCGGAATATGTCGCCGCCTCCGACGCCTCGAAAGAGGGGGTATGGCTCCGGAACTACCTTTTAGAGTTGGGCGTGATCCCAAGTTTGCCGAGGAGCATCACAATTTATTGTGATAACTTTGGTGCAGTGGCAAACTCAAAGGAACCGCGGTATCACAGGGCAAGCAAACACATAGAGAGAAAGTACCATATCATACGAGAAATCGTATCGAGGGGCGATGTGCTGATTAAGAAGATTGACACTGCTAACAATCTTGCTAGTCCATTTACAAAGAGCTTGCCTCAGAAAGTTTACGAAAGACATATTCGTGAGCTGGGTCTGAGGTGGATGCCGACCACTGATAGTCGTTAAAGAGACAGCAGACTAGATAGACGGACTGTATACTCTGTAATAGCTTAGTTATGCTTTGAGTATGAGTGGGAGATTGATGAGTTTTGTATACTGAAAGCATTTATTATAATGAGTATACCACGGTTTATTTCTCCTATTTGTTAACAATCTTACATGTATGAACAATGGTATCCTCTTGTCTCACCAATAGGGACGATCATACGACGTGTTGTAGATCGCAGAAGACAGTATGATCACTTGACCTAGTGAGACATAAACCTGATCACAGCCGAGACAGCGTATGAGGATACGTCTGTCCGGATGGCTGTGGCATTGTCGGAATAAGTAGTCTGTCTTGGTTACTTGACATGCAGGTACGCAGAGATGGCGTATTGATGGACCGCAGTGAGATGTATTCGTCTGTCTGACATTAGCGAGAAAATCTGAATAGTTTGTAATATATTTGGTTGATAATGTGGAATTTTACAAACGCTGACGTGTCATCCGGCAAGTCACGTCAACATTCCGTCGCCGGAAATTTGATCTCGTCATAAATTTGGAACAAACTTAATAGTTTGTAGTATATTTTAATAATATGCAAAGTTTATAATATATTTAAAAAAACTTGAATAATTTGTAATATAATTGATACTTTTCCCTTAAATATGCCCCATCTCATTTTATTTTGCCTTACGTTTATTGTTTGTGTCGAAAATGTTGTCGCATGTTAGGACAAACGTTTATGTGATCTTTTAATTCTTCAGAAACCCGCTTTACCGTACACCCACGCGCTCTTTGCAATAAATATTTGTACTTGGTAAGTGCCATCAATTCTTTGCTTGTGCTGGAGAATGTAGACATGTGATCAATATTATACTATAATATATTAAATATATACTAACTAATTAATTAATAATCCACGCATTAATAGATTGTATTATAATATATATCTTACATTCGGACATATCATTGATTTGTCATTCTTCATTATCTATTATATATGGCAAAAACTTGCGTTAGGCAGGCCTAAACGGTTTAGGCGGGTTTTATCCTACCCAAATGGGTTCACCCATCCCAAATAGGGTATATTATATGGGTTTGGGCTTGGATTAATGGATAAAACCCGCCTAAAGATTGGGTTAATGGATAAAACCCGCCTAAATCGTTTAGGCCTGCCTAACCCAAGACCTTCCCATTATATATATATATATATGGAGTATATCACATGCTAAAAATTGGATTTTGCTAAATAAAAATATATTTATACCATCATTTAAAAATATTAATAGTTGAGATTAAATTTTTTTCTTCCAAATTTCATGCTTAATACAATCAAGCACAATTTATAAAGCAATTAAATACGAACAAAAATTATGATTAATTTTTCAATATTTGTTGCTTTAATATCAATCATTTATGCTATTAATTCAATGACTGAGATTCATTTTTATTTAGCACGAACTTTAATTTTAGCACTTAATCACAACTATGAACGAATCTGGATCCTTTATTTTGTTCATCCAATAACAATTATGATAATTCACTATTTATTAGATAAATAATGTAATTAGGGTATCTTATTAATTTAGCCTTTAAATTTGAGTAACCGTGTTATATTTGCTTATATTTAAATCTATCACCTCATTTTCTCTTTACATACAATATAATTAAACAATTATATCATTCTAGATTCAAATTTATTTTTTATGAATTATATATCAAATTAAACGTATTTTTACGATAATTCATAAGAAATCCATATTGTATATGTTGAATTTATAAGATTCACACGAAAATCTTGATTTTATATCCAGCTGTCATATGAGCTTCGTTATATTTACGTTCAAGATACAAAAAATATATCAATTACACTAATTATATGTTGCATTTTTATGCTCAAAATATTGCATTTTCTTACATCGAACGTATGCATATTATGTTTTATGAACTGCATGAAATGAAATTTATGAATATATATTTTTCTCAATTTTGCCCTTTAATGCTAGATGATAACACAAATAATGCACCGAAATTGAGACGAATTTAAATTGATGACATGCGTTGATTTCAATTTTTAATGGTCCAGATTTATTCTTATTTGACACCCGATAAGACTTTAACACATAATCACTAATATATATATATATATAGGGTAGTGATTAGGTGATAATAGGATTTCCCATGCTAAATGAGAAAAAATCTGAGCCATTAAATATTTCAATCTATGGCTCAGGTTAAATAAATCCCGTCCAATTTTCGGTGCATTTTTTGCACATACGCAATGCATAAAAGGACAAAAATGTAAAAAATGTATATTCAATAATTTCATTTCGTGCAGTTCACAAAACATAATATGCATACGTTCAATGTAAAAAATGCAACATTTTAGTTATAAAACTGCAGCATATAATCAATGCAAAAAATGCACTTAATATGAATACAAAAATGCATATGCTTTAGAATAAAAATGCATCTTATTCAAGTTAATAATG
>JAPKLW010002051.1:14022-26273 GCA_026898455.1 Plectranthus barbatus
AAAAATGCAGATATTTTGGAACATTTTTTATGCGCAATTTATGCATTTTTTATCCTGAACGTAAATATAATGAAGAACATATACCAGCTGAATATAAAATCATGATTTTCGTGCGAATCTTCTAAATTTAACATATCCAATATGGATATCATATGAATCGTCGTAAAAATACGTTTAATTTGATATATGATTCGTAAAAAATAGATTTGAATTGAGAAAGATATAATCGTTTGATTATAATGGGAGGAAAGAGAAAATTAGGAGAGAGAGTATTTAGATCTAAAATAGAGGAGACGGTTACCAAAATTAAAACAACAATTACTACCTTACCCTTATTTCCATAATGATGCGTGAATTAATGAAGGAGTAGTTTAAATCTGAAGCGTCGATCTATATAAATAAACAGCCCAGATTTATTCTCATTTAGCATGGAAAACTCACTTATTATATGATCACTACTATATATATATATAGGGTAGTGATCAGGTGAGAATAGGAGTTACTATGAAAAATAAGAATAGATCTCGCGCGTCCATCTCATCAAATCGACGAACAGGTTTCATTATCAGCAAATTGAAAAACGCGGCATTTTTGCCCCAATATCCTGCAGTTTTAGCCTTTAAAGGCTAAAGCTGTAAAAATACTCAAGCACAAACATCAACCTGCATTTTAAGCCCGATTTACTTCATTTTAGCCCAATTTACTTCATTTTTACATAAATACGAATTAAAAAAAATTAAACATCTTCTTCTTCAAAGCAGCAACACGAGCGTAGTCTCTATAAAACTCAATACCAACATTAACAGTTCTAAAAACTCTGCCCTTAAAATCCTTCATCTCATCAACACACTTTTAAATAAATGAACATGTAAGATACAAAAATACACAAAGTTAACACTAAAGATGCACAATATAATAGTAAAAATGAACATCAATCTGAATAAATCAATTTTTTAAAACTATATTCATGCACAATTAATAAAGTCGAGACCGAACACGAATGCGACATCCAGAAACAAAGAAAAAAAATCTAATCGACAGAAGAAATATAAATCAAATCGAACGAAGAAGGAAGAAGAAATAAAAATCGCGCGAAGAAAGGAATAAAAAAGCTAAAATTACAAAAATAACCTTAAATTTGCAAAACTGCAGGATAATCGAGGAAAACTGCACACGGAGTGAAATAGATCATGAGCGTTGAAATCACAAGATCAAAGGCTGAGATTTATTCTCATTTCTGATACTAAAAACTATTCTCATATAATCACTACTATATATATAGAAATTCCCGTGCTAAATGCGAAATAATCTGAGCCATTAAATATTGCAATCGACGGCTCAGATTAAACAAATCTCGTCCAATTTTCGGTGCATTTTTTGCACATACTCAATGCATAAAAGGGTAGAAATGTGAAAAATATATATTAAAAAATTTAATTTCGTGCAGTTCATAAAACATAATATGCATACATTCGATGTAAAAAATGCAATATTTTGGGCATAAAACTGCGGCATATAATCAATGCAAAAAATGCACTCAATATGACTACAAAAATGCATATGCCTTAGAATAAAAATGCATCTTATTCAAGTTAAGAATGCATCATTTGATGCAAACAAAAAAATGCAAATATTTGGGAACATTTTTATGCGTAATTGATGCATTTTTTTATCCTGAACGTAAATATAATGAAGAACATATACCAGCTGAATATAAAATCATGATTTTCGTGTGAATCTTCTAAATTTAACATTTTCAATATGGATATCATATGAATCGTTGTAAAACACATTTAATTTGATATATGATTCGTAAAAAATAGATTTGAATCGAGAAAGATATAAACGTGTGATTATAATGGAGGAAAGAGAAAATTATGAGAAAGAATGTTTAGATCTAAAGATAGAGAAGACGATGATTCAAACTTGAGGACTGAATTACTAAGATACCCTAATTACCTTATTTATACAATAAATCCTGATTTATCACAGTCATTGGATCAACAAAATAAAAGATCCAGATTCTTTCTCATTTAGCATGGAAAAAACTATTATTATATGATCACTACTCTCTCTCTCTCCATATATATATATATATATATATATATATATATATATATATTTTAATCTAATATTTTTTTTGACTTAATTTTTTAATCTAATATTTAAATACTCCATCCATCCCACCTCAATTGTCCCACTTTCCTTTTTTGTCCGTCCCACCTCAATTGTCTCATTACTTAAGAAGGCAATTTTTTCACACTCAACAATAAAATATTAATTCTACTCAACTTACTTTACACTCACATTCCTTGGTTATTGTGCCCGGTCAACCCGGGACAATTCAGCCGGGACGGAGGGAGTACCTTTTACGAAGAGATCGTCTTACAATTTTAATTTGTGTGATGGCCGATGGATATTTTTTTCATACTTACTAAAGTTATAAAACTTTACTTATTTAGTTTAGAAATTATGGTTGGTCGTCAGTGGTAGCTTATGTATTTTATGCAAAACATGATTCATAAATTAAATATGTACAATTTTCGTTTCGGTAGAAATATTCATTTACTTTTTGGCATTCCTTTTCTTTTCGAACGAGAATTAAGGATTGTGAGTATAAATAAAATTAATATTTTATTATTATATATAAAAATATTGTCATTTTTTAAAATAGATCAATTTGGTTGGAACGCCCAATTTAATAAGTGGACCAATTCTATCGAGACGGATGGAGTATAATCTATGAACTAAATAAGTATACTTTGTCAACTTATTAAACATAAATAAAAAACTCGTAGTATTGTACAAACTTCTGCCAACATAAAATAATGTGTGATTGACCTACATGTTAATACAAGTATATCCAAAAATAAACTAACACATAATATTTGTTAGGAAGTATTCCTATCTTGTATTATATTTTGATGTATAGAAATCACCAGCATAGGTTGTCTCTACATTAGTTCTAGTTTATGCAAAACATGTAATGTCCTGTATAGGATGTCAATTGAGTTTTAACTGATTTGATAAAAACAAACTGATAATCCTCCAATTTAGTCTCGCAGATTGATAGAAGAAACCGATTACTTTTTTATGCCAGTTTGGAAGTCACGCATGACGGAGAATGGCAGACATCACCAGACCAGTTCCACTCAAGACTATCACCAATGCGTTCAGAGACAAAAAAGAACAAGTCTGGAGGAATCTCATTAAAGCCAGACTTTAAGAATGTAGATCACTTTAAGACTGAAGATGATGGTGTTAGACCAGTTCGATTCCTTGGACTGACTAAGAAGAGTCGTTCTGACACGCCGTATGTAGTCAACATGAGCAGACTTTCTACAAAAACAACATGTTGTATGCAGAAGAGAGGCACTGATTGGACATC
This sequence comes from Plectranthus barbatus, assembly GCA_026898455.1. NCBI lineage: Eukaryota > Viridiplantae > Streptophyta > Magnoliopsida > Lamiales > Lamiaceae > Plectranthus > Plectranthus barbatus. Next base: position 17,411 of record JAPKLW010002051.1, read on the forward strand.
TTCTAAAATGTGTCTCAACGGCTACATTTTTAAAGCCTCTCGTACTTCATCTACAAATAGATGAAGTGTTCCTAGAAGAGAGGTTACCGAAACATATATGAATATCACATATCCTGAGAAAGAAATTATGCAAGAACACAAATTCAAGCATTCAACTTTCAAGGATATTCTATAGTTTACCATGTATCATCTTGGACACGAGACTTGTTGCTGTCCAGCACAAGTTATTACTTTAGTGTTCTTACTCTCCAAGTAAGAACATGATAGTCACAGTCCTTCTCCAAGCTATGATTCTTACGGGCGTCTACCCAAACTGATCAACGGTTAAGGGAAAAACCTTAAAGTTCCCAAACTTCCGGAGACGAAAGTTGTGTGGTGTGCCTACACTTCGAATCTGAGTGACGGAGGAAGCAACTACCTGGGCGAGTGAGGAAGTGGACTGATGGACGCTGACATTCATCAGCTTGCGATAAATCTGAGAACCCTTATATTCCAATACCTAGTGTATACCAAACTTAAGGTCTAAAGCAAGGACGTAGGACTCTTGTGTCTGAACCTTTATAAATTCTTGTGTTCTTACTGTTTTGGTCATATTTCGCAAGGATTCAAAACTCAACATTATCTAAGTGTTGAAATAAATCTGAAACCTGAACTAATATCAATCTTGCTAACAGTAAATTTTCAGAGGCACAAACTCGTGAGTAACAACCAGTTGTTGAAGTGCAAGTTTCTATATTAAAATTTTTTGTTGCGTGTACAATCATTCTGATCTCGGACCAACACTATCTTACTTATTTTATCTTTAGCGTTGAATTTGATCTTCTAAATGAATATGTATATGGAATTTGGATGTTTAAGATGTTATGTAAATAAAAAAATTGTTTGCATAATAGGAGTGAGTAGTTATTGGTAAAATTGTTATGAATATGAATAAAGGGTTATTGAAATGAATTATGGCTATATGATAGTGGTAGCTTAGTTATTATGGAACTCTAGATTAGTTGAAGGTGTGGCCCATTTCAATTACTTGTATAATCACACTCATTAATTAAATTTGTGCAGCCCTATTGTATACTTATTTATTCATTAATTATCTCAAAATGCAGATAATGATGACTAAAATCTAACACACCCACCCTTTGATTTCCACCACAAAATCACCACTACCTTTAATTTTCATAAACCATTTCTATATTTCTTTTCTCTATCATTGTTGTTTTTATTTTTCATTCGTCCATTTTATCCGGTTTATTGTGTATCATTATCATAATGATTTGTTTTATTCACAACTCTAAAAACCAAACCTCGCCTACTTACCAACAAAATTAAGGAGAATTATAGAATCTACTCTAATATATTTGTTAATTTTGAAATTTATTTTAGTTTTTTTGTTGTTATAGAAATTCATAATATTAACTTCTGTTAGTAAATGTATACTCTGTATCTGATAAAATTAAAAATACGATAAATCGCACGTTATATCTTACGAAATATTTAATATGCTGTTTAAAATTTGATGAGTTACACTTGTACCACATCTATCTCTCTCCTCATCACAATCTATATTTCATTATTTTGTGTCATTAATGCCACATCATTCACTTTCAAACTCTTGTGATTCAAATGTATAAATTTTTTCCCTTCAGTTACTATGATATTTTAAATAACAAAAATAAATATTAGGATAAATTTTCGTATTGAAAAAAATTAAAGTTAATGTATACATTAGAGTAAGATTTAAAGTTCTTCCACGAGATTAAAAATATATGTATATATATATACATAAATAAATCGAACAACTATCAAAATATAATGAAACAATAATTAAAATACAATTAAGCAACGTTTTATCAAGCAACATCGTAAATATAATTAAGCAATTTTTTTCACAAGGAAACTTTTTTCGCCATATTCACATTATTGAATATGATTAAAAAAGAAGAATATGATTCTCATTATTGAATATTAATTAGTCATGATTCAAGATATAATGTGAATGTTTTGAATGAAGTGAATTTAAAAGAATACACTACATTTATAAAAATTAATTAGGTAAATATTCTTAATTTTATAACGTTATAGTTAATTATTTTATCTATAATCAATTGATTAAAGCTGAACAATGGAGGAAAGAATCTCTCCTATTTAAACAATTGTGTATCACATCATAATCATAATCATAATCATAATCATATTTCGTTTTCGATTTCTTTTATTATTATTTTTAAGTTAATGTTTCCAGTCATATCAGAAGCGTAGTGCGCACGCGCTTAGGTGGAGCGTGATGTGGAAAAATCCAAAAGAACATTAATCAGACAGGTGGCCACTATCAGTAACCTCAACTGCGGGCCCACCTGACAAAATCACTTCTCTCACTGAACTCTGTAAAACTGTCTCGTCTCGTATTAAACAATTTATCGCACTTTGTGATGAGACGAATGAAAGAGGAATATCTCAAAATCCTCACAACTGCCGCGATATGTTATACACCATCCGGTTTATCGCACAAATTAACATTTCGAGAACCTTTTTAAACAAGTTTAATTATTTAAAATTAATTACATTTTTTTATTATTATCAGATAAATAAACGACTACCGAGCACATGGCATTAATAATCCAAATATATATATGCACACTGACACAAGTATCATTTTCTTTATTTTCTCATATATAATTCCTTCTGTTGAAAAAAGACTTTAATGATTTAAAACTAATATATTTATTTCTCCAGTTTACGATATCGAATGTTACTTTAATGACACAAGTATCATTTTATTTATTAGATGCGAAACTATCTTGACCTGAAACTGTTAGCCCTGATCGATGCAAAAACCTGTATACAGATTATAGCATAGGATAAATAAATTTATAGACAACTCAAAAGTTGGTCGATCCCACAGAGATAGTGCAACGAGGGAGAATCATGTACTGAATATGGTTTCAAAACTTTTGTTTGGGTGAATCAAACTTTGAAGGGGTTTTTGGTTTTCAAAACAAGTAATTTAAAGGGATAAAAACAAATATTAAAAAGCACAGATCCTAGGAAAATCTACCAATCTAATCAACATGCAAAAACAAATATTCAAACCTAAAAAGATAATTTTGGTGGAAAATCTATTAATGTGGAATTAATTCTTTGGTCGGACAATTAAATCCTAAATTATCAACTAGTGATTATCTCCTCTCGGTCTCAAAAACACCAGTTAATTAATTTCATAAAAATTCATATTAATCCTACAATTGAAATCTTCTTGGTCGGACCGATAATCAAAAGTATTAAATCCTAACTTCCTATTACTAACATTCACCTATCGGTCCTTCGATTAATAACTGTAACCTACCTCAATCTTCATCTCTTGATCCTTCGATGAGAATAGACTTAAAATAAATCATAGGATTTGAACCAGTTTAAAAAGGGTATGAATTATTGAATCAAAACATGCATCACAGATGGAGAAACCCCATAACCTGTTTAGGATTCTAGCCTAACATATTGAAAATAAACATTGCAGGAAAAATTAAAGATTGCATTAAAAACAATAAAGGTTTAACGAAAACTAAAGAGGAATTCTCAAAAACTTAGAGTGAAAACAGAAAATTAAAGTAAAGATTCAACAACTGAAAAGAACTAAAAGAACTGAGAAAAGGGCATAATTTTGAGCTATTAAAGAGTTTATATAGTAGTAGGGTTGAGGCCTTGGATGGTAGGAATTTCCTTCTTGAATTGATGGCTTCAAAAGTAATGATTTTCTTGGTTGAAACTTCCCTTTTGGGGTCTTCATTGCTTCCAAATTGATTTGTAACTTGAATCCTAAGCAATTCTCGCCCAAAATATGTAAAAATCTCCCAGAATTTTGCCAAAATAATTTGCCCCGGTCGAGATGAACGTTGCCCCGGCCGAGATGGATCTGCCCCGGTCGAGAAGGCCTTCAACTCGGTCGAAACAGAGACCATTTTTGCCACTTTCGACCCTTCTGCGCAGTCTCACGGTTTTGGCCATAACTTTCACTCCCAAACTCCGATTGACCCGATTCCAGTTGCATTGGAAAGCTAACTCAAAGATCTTTCAAATGACATGCTCCATTAGCTCAGATTACATCGGTGGAAAAAGTAGTGACTGTTTTTTTTGAACATTTGCTGCTTTCGGTACGAGTTTCCATTGGATTTGGCCTAAAACCTGCGAAATCATACCATGACAAGCATAACAACCTCTACTACACACTCATGCTCAATTTATTCAATAAAACAAGCTAAAACTCATGAAAGAAAAGAGAAACAATGCGATAAGAGAGTAGAAAAACGAGCTTATCAAGCCCCTCTCAACAGTTTTCTTTGAGTATTATGACTTTGGTAGGAAAAGCTGTCTGCGCAGTTTTCGTGATTTTGATCTGCTCGGCTTGTCTTCGTTTTGTGTGCTCGATAGTTATCTCGTCAGAATGATGTTTTCTTCAAAATTGTTCCACGTTTTTTTATGATATTTTCCTTCCTAGACTATTACAACTCGATTATCCTATATAAGGATTACATGAGGTAATACTCTAAAGTCTAGATTTTGGTATGTAGTTTTGACACATCAAAATATCAAATTAAAGTGGGATTACAACAGTAATACCTAACAATAGCCACACACACACACAGAGAGAGAGAGATTTTATGCTTACGGATTGATAGACATATCACTAATCAACGACAATATTGCTTTCTCATTTGGATGAGCTATTTATAGTTTTCTCTTGAAATAGATTCATTGAGAGATGAGTGTAGTAACCATTACTTTTGCAAATATCAATTGGTTTTATGAAGATGCATGCTTTTGCTTGCTTTTACCTTTGGATGTGACATTTTTATTGATATATATAATATATGTCCTCTTATAACTGGGTCACCTGAGCTTTTATATATAAATGCATTAACTTTTTCTCAACTGTTAGTTCCTCCTTAGCTGTTTTCTGGTGCTCTTCTTACAACTGTTCGTTATCTCGTCTAACTGTTAGTTGTAGTTCTCATCTCCTTATAAGTGTCATCCATAATGATTAGTTATGGCTATTTGCGAATTGATCGATCTTTAGTTGATTCTTGATATCAAATATTACTATTCTTCGAGACGAACATATAATTATTATAGCTTCTAAATATATACAACGATTAATTCTAATTTAGTTATCTTTATACAAATGATAGTTCACTAATGGTTTTGAGAATCATCAAAATTACAAAATTCCTAATTATATGTAACTCATGTCAATATTGATATCACTATGCCACAATAATATAGTAATAATTTATAACTTAATTATCAAATTATAATTTAATAAAAATATTAAAATTCTCAATTCAATGTAGATATTAAAATATTGATTGAGGAATTTATAATAATTTAAGTCAAGAGTTTGAGATATTTCAAATCTATAATAAATTTTTTATAAGATCTTTAGTTATTAATTAAATTATTTTTAATATTATAGAGATAAAATATAATTGAAGTAAATACTATAATTACAAAATTAGCTAAAATGGACAGAAATAACACTACATTTTGGGGAGTGTGCATGACTCAGTAATTCCTTTTGTAAGAAAAAATTAATTACCTCTCATCGATAGCACTAGTCTTATAATCGCACTTTGTACGATTTGCTTATGCATTAAATAATATTTCATTTTCTGATGAGTGTATATAGTTCACAAAATTATATACATTGATATGCATTTGTAGTAACTATCCAAAAATATATTCAATTTATGTTCATAATTATTATTGATAAAATTATATTATAAAGTAATTATTTAGATATTCTACAATTCAATAAATATATCTAGAATTAATTTATTATAATATTATATATATTTTTTGAAATTGGAAAGAAGAAGATTATTTTAAAAAGATTTAGAACTTAGGGAGAGAATGAGACATTTAAAAAAGAATGGTTATTTATTTGGAGGAATTTTGCTTGATATAAATACGATATTACAACCCTTATTTATAATAGTACTAATGGTTATGATTTAGCCACTCACACTTTAATTTAACGGCCCTATTAATTTTTTAGACTATTCTTTATAAATCTAGATCTATCTTATTTTCTGGAGAGCTATATAAATTTAAACATAAATAATTTTAGCCCGAACTTATTGGTCTAAAATTTATAATTCAGGAGGAAAAAATTAGATTCCAAACTATAATAATTTAAAAATAAGATACATATTCTTAGCCGTTAGGAATATTTCGACACAAGGTACCCAATTGCATCGAGTTTTGTTGAGGGCCTCTCACATACAATCCAGAGTCCACTGCACCAAAGTCCTCATGATCTTGCATTTGAGCATATTCATCCCTAAAAATCTCATACTAACGAAGTTGGGTAGACTCTTATATACAAGGAATCCGTTCATTCTCTCCCCAATATAGGATGTGGAGTGCCAAACTCAACAAATATTAATTTAAATTTGGATTAGATTTATAATTTGCAATTTTTAATCTTAATATAGTACGAAATATATAAGTAATAATGATGTAAAATATAGATATTTTGGCAAATTAAAAAATTAATATTAATATTGATGTAATAATTTGTTAGACTTTTTTTTGCTTTAATATATTCTTTCCCTTCTGCCATATTAGTCTCGATTTTTTTTTTTCATTTGTAGTATCATATCAGTCTTATTTGTTGAACTGAAAAATTAATATAAAATTATTAATTAATTATTAATTTTTCTTATCTCTCCATTATTAATTATCTATATTAATACTAAAGCGAGAAGTCACAACTAAAAAAGAAGTCGGAACAGTTATTGCCCACATCATCAGCAATTATTTTAATAAATTTAATATATTAAATAAATATTTACTTAGATTTAGTTATGAACTATCTATTTGAATTCATATAAATTGGTTGAATATATATAAGATTCACAAATTTATTCAAATTTTATGAATTTTTGCAATTAGTCATTATTTAATCGAAAGTACACTAAAGTATATGACTTAAAAATATATTTTTAGAAAAAAAAAATCTACAAAAATTTTGCGTATTTTAATAGTTTTGACAAACTATAGAACCAAACACAATTTAAAATGTTGTACATAAAATAATAACTTAAATATTAGATATATTGGTTTAAATATTATAGATTAAAATCCTTCAATTTTATAAGAATATCAATTTCATGATGTTAAATTGTATTAATTTGGTATAATGATGTAAATCAGTTATAAAATGTTATATATATTTACACCCCTATGACGTAAAGCATTAATACCTTATAATTTTAAGGGAAAAATATTAATTATATTACAAATTATTCTGGTTTTTTTAAATATATTACAAACTATGCATATTATCAAAATATATTACAAACTATCAGTTTTGTTCCAAATTTATGACGGGAGCAAATTTTCGGCGATGGAAAGTTAACGTGGCTCGCCGGATGACACATCAGCATTTAAAATTACACGTCATCGTACAAATATATTACAAATTATTGTGATTTTCTCAAATATATTATAAACTATTGTAAGTTTCTCATTTATATTACAAACTATATACATTCGTAAATAAATATTCAAATTATCAAATTTATTTTAAATTTATGCTGAAACATATAATTATACTTTATTAAAAGCAAAAATATAAAACACATATTTTAATTTTCATATTCATTTTGCTCTCGTCTCTCCCTTTGCCAAAGCAAAAAAATTAAATATTCATGTAAAAAATAATAATTATTGAGGTTTAAATAATAATGATATATTTATTTGACATATATAAAATACCATCAATAAATATTATTATTTACAAAAATATTTGAGTTTTGGTTCGCCGAAATGAGAGACGAGAGCAAAAAAGGAAAACAAAAATTAAAATAAGGATTTTTTCCATTTTTTTTAAACTTCTCAAGATTTTTTATGTCATATTTTTAAGTATAATTATAATATTTATTTAAAGATTTCAAATTTTAAAATATAAGTAAATATGTTTTCGTCCTAGTTTTAAAATAAATTTGATATTTGTAATATTAATTTGGAAATACACACACAGACACACACACACACACACACACACACACACACATATATATATATATATATATATATATATATATATATATAGAGAGAGAGAGAGAGAGAGAGAGATATTCACTCAAGTGCTAAAATTAAAGTTTGTGCTAAATAGGAATGAACCTCAGCCCTTGGATTGATAGTGATAGACCAACAATATTTGCCTCAGAAAATAACGTATTATTCAGTACGTATATATAGAGTTTACAAGATATGTGAGATCTATCTAAGATATGTACAATCTAGAAAGATATACAATAATATGAGTAAATCTAAGAAGATATAGATGTATCTATTCTAATATCCCCCCTCAAGCGAGATTGTGGGAAGCCTACAACTCGAAGCTTGCTGCGAAAGTACTCGAATAAGGGGCGAGGAAGGCCTTTGGTGAATATGTCCGCCACTTGTTCAGAAGAAGGAATGAAAGCCGTTGTCAATTTGTGCGCATGTACCAGTTCCCGGACAAAATGATAATCAATGTCAATGTGCTTAGCGCGCTTATGTGCCACGGGATTTTGAGTTAAGAAGATTGCACTGTTATTGTCACAAAAGAGAGTCGGCGGCGCTGGGAGCTTGACACGAAGCTCGGATAGCAAGTTTGTGACCAATATTATTTCTGCTGCGGAGTTGGCAAGTGCGCGGTATTCAGATTCACAGCTGGAACGTGAAACTGTCGGCTGCTTCTTTGCACTCCAGGATATGAGATTTCCAGCAAGAAATAAGGCATATCCATATGTTGAGCGGCGAGTGTCTGGGCAACGCGCCCAATCCGCGTCGGAGTAGGCGACGAGATTGCAACTTTCAC
>JAPKLW010002051.1:38620-117900 GCA_026898455.1 Plectranthus barbatus
GAGAAACTTACAATAGTTTGTAATATATTTGAGAAAATCACAATAGTTTGTAATATATTTGTACGATAATGTGTAATTTTAAATGCTGACGTATCATCCGGCGAGCCACGTCAACTTTCCATTGCCGAAAATTTGCTCCCGTCATAAAATTGGAACAAAACTGATAGTTTGTAATATATTTTGATGATATACATAGTTTGTAATATATTTGAGAAAACCAGGATAGTTTGTAATATAATTGATACTTTTCCCTAATTTTAATGTATCACAAAATATTGAAAATAATATCATATATTAGTTTAATCATGTTATATAAATATAACATGATTATAGTAAAATATGTGTATATAACAATGTTTCTGAGTATTATAATATTAACAAATATTATATATATTTACTATTATTTAATAATAAATATAAGAGTGGTTAAGTGAAGCAATAATAAATTAATAAAATTCAATAACTGCTAAAAGAATTATAATTAATTTAAAGTTATTTCAAAGAAGATTAAACGTGGAAAATTACCCATTAAACACAAATAAAATTGTCGTATAACTGAAAAAAATATCACATACAAATACAAATTTGATTATAATAAAAATAAAATGTAAACTCCCTTCAAAAAATTATTTCAACAATGTAGACAAATAATTGTCCAATATTTATAATTCAGCTATTTAAAAAAAACGCACATTTGAATAAATAAATTAATAAAGTTTAAATACATGTCCAAAGAATTTTAATGAAGTCAAACTTGTTTTTTTTTTTTTATAAAAAATTTTACATGTGAAAGACCATTCACTAGCCTAAAAATACAATATAGATCATGAGCGGTTGTAGAATCAATTAATCAATATATATTTTTATTGAGTGAGGAAAAATATCGATTTTTTTAGCTTAGATAGTAAGTGTCCATTTAATTTTACTGGATGCATATTATCCAATATATACACTCCAGAATTCTTAAATACTCTTAAGTGTTATGGATTGCCAAATCATGATCTCTACTTAAAAGTTGGAATTCTGATTATACTGCTAAGAAATATAAATCAAGCAAATTGTTTGTGCAACGATACTAGATTGGTTATTTCAAAACTTGGGAGTTATGTGCTAGAAAAAAAAGTGCTCACAGGTCATAAAGCAGGAAATAAGATTTGGAAAAGAGATTATCATTAACACCAAGACTACCTTTTAGATTTCAACGAATACAATTTCCGTTGATAGCTTCTTATACTATGAAAACTAATAAAAGATATAAACAATCATTGAAAGAGTTGGTTTATTATTGAAAAATTATGTTTTCAGTAATGAACAATTATATGTTGCTATTTCACGAGTAATATGTCGTAGTGGTCTGAAGATTTTGGTTTATAAATCCAATGACACTAAAGATATTTACTCAAAATATAATGTTCTAGAATGTTTTATGAAATTTATAATGTAAGTTATGTTTTAATTACTTTAGCACTTTTATGTACAAAACTATAATACATAATATATTTATACTTATTATCTTTAATATATATATATATATATATATATATATATATATATTTTTATAATGTTTAAAATATTATAATACTTTTAAGAATGAAATAGTCGCTGTATCAAAAGGAAAGGAGAGAGTGGGAGTATTAATTAATAAATGTCCCACGTTCGAACCAAAGCTGATCTACAAGAGAAAATCATTTCCTCATAAATCGCGATAAACCGCCGCTATTTTATTTAATAAAGACAGCGACATCAGTACTCCCGTAATCGAAGCCGAATATTCAACTATATTTGAGCTTTCCATTTCAAATCCGCCAACCCCTACAACTTTCCCCTCCACTTCACGCAATGATAACCTAGCAGATAAGTGCATTCGAATATCACTGATAAGTGATTGAAAAGAATTATAAGCGGTGTAGGCTTTCAGTGATAGGTCAGTGGAAAAAGATAGACTCCTGCCAAACGCATCGAAGATAGCGAGACCAAGTCCTTTTTTCTCCCCACCACCACCTCTGGCTCTAATTCTAATTTCTCTTTCTCTATCTATATATACAACTCTCTTTTCCTTTTCTATATGCCTGTGTATGTATGTATGTATGTATAGAACAAGCTCTCTCTCTCTATAGTGTATATACCTTTCTTTCTCTCGTGTGTTTTTAGAGAAACCCTAGAAGGAAGAAAAAAATCGGGGGAGTTGGGGTGTTTAGCCGTCGGAATTTGTTTTTCGGGGGTTCGATCTGTGGATTTGGCTTTGGATTTTGCGAAATCTGAGGTTGGAAATGTCGTCGCTAAGCAGAGAATTGGTTTTTTTAATTCTTCAGTTCTTGGAGGAGGAGAAATTCAAGGAGTCCGTTCACAAGTATATTCCCGCAGCTTTTCTCACTCTGTTTCTTAGAATTTATGGCGTCTCTGATTAGTATTTGTTTCTTGTTTGTGAGCTATTGGTGAATTTCTCGTTGGATGTTTTCTGTCGATATGCGCGTGTGGGCTATATTGTTGAGAGCTTCTAATGATGAAGTTGGATAGGAAAGTTTAGACCTTTGGCTTGGTTATCGGTATGAAAAAGAAAAGAGGAAATGAAGTTAGTAATTGGCTGATTGATACGATTTCGTTTATCGATGGCTTTATTTTGTGGTGAATTGTTGAGTTAATCTGAGTTTCTTCATTCAGATTTTTTAGCCTGTAGCATCTGATTGCTGTTATGCAATGACTCTTGTAAATTCAGTGTTCGTACTGGATCTAACGTTTAATCCTCAACGGAAATTAAATGAACAGCTGTAAGTGTTTGAAAGAAAAAAACAACCATCATTACGAAATAAAGTCTTAAGCATGTTTTGTACCTGTTTAAAAACATTTCAGAGTTATATCTTTCCAGTGGTCTTTTTTTTTTGGAGGCCCCCTCACCTTAATCATTATATATTGCATTTGTCTATTTTTAGGCTTGAGCAAGAATCAGGCTTTTTCTTTAACATGAAATACTTTGAGGAGAAAGTGCATGCTGGTGAATGGGATGAAGTTGAGAAATACTTGTCTGGATTCACTAAAGTTGATGACAATAGATACTCGATGAAGATATTTTTTGAGATTCGAAAGCAGAAGTATCTTGAAGCTCTTGATCGGTAATCTTATAACTTAACAATGTTTCGAAAATCATGAATTTATTTCCCCAAAGCTTGATTTGCTTTTTTTCCCCCACTCCTTTTTCTCCTTATTATATACTTGCTGTGCTTACCTGGTATCATCAGGCAAGACAAAGCAAAGGCCGTTGAGATTCTGGTGAATGACTTGAAGGTCTTCTCAACATTCAATGAAGATTTATACAAGGAAATTACGCAGCTACTAACACTTAGCAATTTCAGGTACTATGTTGTATCTGGTCATTGCAAATTTCATATTTTATGATAAATAAGATTATACTCTTCACCTTTGATCACATTCTGACCAATATTCTGAATAAATGAATGGAACATCCCACTTTAGTTTGATCATGCTACTTGTGGTTGCTAACTTCTCTTCTGTCTTTATATCATGAAGGAGTCCATTGATTGAGTAACAGTAACTTATTTAATCTGGTTTCATTTTGACCGATTTGAAAAATCCCCAATACCATGTTATATTAAAAATTGATAAGTTTCCCTCGCTCATGGTAGAAAACTGTTATAGACTAGAAAACATAAACTTTTGTACTTATATCTTGCCTTGAGGGCATTGGGCTACTTTCCTTTTCTTTCTTGAGGATTTCTTGTTGCCGATGGAAGATCAATTGTCTGGATGTTTTTCTTGTCGTGCAGCTAATACTTTGAGTTATATCTTGTATCCAATTCAAACTCACATCACAATTGACTTGTGTTATTTTACTGATGTTTATTTTTCCTGTCACTTATATTGAAAAACTTTTGCATTCATTTAATCATGTCTATGTTTGTCAATGACAGGGAAAATGAGCAGCTTTCCAAATATGGTGACACTAAGACTGCTCGAAGCATAATGTTAATAGAGCTCAAAAAGTTAATTGAAGCAAATCCCCTTTTCCGTGAAAAGCTTGTTTTTCCTACATTGAAGTCATCTAGATTAAGAACACTTATTAATCAGAGGTAGGTTCTCTCATTTGAAATGCTTGATGCTTTACACGTAAATTGATGTTACCAGTCAGTCTTAAGACTCCATCCATTTGATTGAGTCCGTCCCTTAGTTTCTCATTGTTTAAGCTTGAAACTAGTTGTGCTTTTGATATTTCTTTGTGTTGCTTCTGACTGTTTTCATTCATGCAGTTTGAATTGGCAGCACCAACTCTGTAAGAATCCTAGGCCAAATCCAGATATTAAGACCTTATTCAATGACCATACATGCACTCCCCCAAATGGGGCTCTCGGACCTACTCCTGTCAATCTTCCCACGGCTGCAGTTGCAAAGCCTGGTGCATACACAACCCTTGGAGCTCATGGGGTATTAGGTTACTTTATGTAATTTCATTTTCAGTCCTTGTACTAGTATTACATAAAGTATGTCTGCTATAGAATTCCTTAAACTTATTTGCCGTCTCTATGTTTTTGCTGGCAGCCTTTTCCACCTACTGCAGCTGCAGCAGCCAATGCTAATCCCTTAGCTGGTTGGATGGTAAATGCTGCTGCATCTTCATCTGTTCAAGCAGCTGTTGTTACAGCATCTTCGTTGCCTGTCCCGCCCAATCAAGGTGATGGTGCTTATCTTGAATTGCGACTTTGAAGAAACTCAATTTTGTTCAGATGCTAGTAGAGAAAAGAATTCTTTTTTTTTTTTTTTTTGGTTATGATTTATTTCTTAAGTGAGTTTTCCTGCAAATATGTTGATATCTTTTGCACTTTTGAATAGTTTCACTTTTGAAGCGCCCAATCACTCCCCCCACAAACCTTGGCATTGTTGAGTATCCAAATGCTGATCATGAGCAACTTATGAAGCGCTTGCGTACTGCTCAGTCAGTTGACGAGGTGATATTGCTAACTCATTGATGCAACTGATTTGAGATTGAGTCATGTTTTCATCACGTGATATTTATTATTTTAATGTTAGTATTGCATTTCTGAATGCATCCAATTGGACAAGAATAGGCCTTTTTCTGTTGATAATCACATGCTAATTGTTCGATTGTTTGTATTATTCTGAAAATGCAACCTGCTCAAGCAGCCCCACAACTAAGTGAAATGTTCTTCTATGTTCAGGTTACATATCCCACAGTTCGTCAACATGCATCTTGGACACCTGATGATTTGCCAAGAACTGTGGCTTTAACACTGCATCAGGGATCTGCTGTCACAAGCTTGGACTTCCACCCATCACACCATACATTACTTCTTGGTACTGCTTATCTTCTATTAGTATTTAATGCATTTCATGCTCTATTAGTATTTAATGCATTTCATGTTCACCCTTCTATGTTGGAAATCATATTGAATGCAGTCACTTTATAATATTTAACATTGGGTGTTTCTTAACAGTGGGTAGCAATAATGGTGAAATAACGCTTTGGGATGCTGGAATACGAGAAAAATTATGTTCAAAGCCATTTAAGATTTGGGATATGCAAGCTTGTACATTAACCTTTCAGGTTAATATGTCCTCTTCCAGCATTGCATTTATTGTTTGTTCTGCACCTTGCTTGCAGTTATTCCCTGTATTCATTATGCAACCAGTTGACTCAGTGAAAGTTGAAACATAACTAGTTTCTAGTCTGTCAAACATAGTTGGCCTTTGCTTTATGCTTTCTGTAGTTACTACTGTTTCCTTACGTACTGAGCTTCTGAATAGGCTTCTGCTGCCAAGGATGCTCCGTTTCCTGTGAGTCGAATCACTTGGAGTCCAGATGGGACTTTCTGTGGTAGATTTCTTGTGGATTACTCTGTTTAAGTAGGTGGCTGTGGATTTCATATGAAATCATTAATATTTCTCATGTTTCAGGAGCTGCTTTTTCCAAGCATTTAATTCATTTGTATGCATATGCGGGGCCAAATGATTTACGCCAGCATTTGGAGGTACTCTGTGCTTGTCTACTTGTTAATTAGATCTGAAAGTTAAGACAGAAGGTCTTCTCATATTCAGTTTGTTATGCAGATTGATGCTCATGCAGGTGGAGTCAATGACATTGCTTTTGCTCATCCAAATAAACAACTCTGTGTTGTTACTTGTGGGGATGACAAGCTGATAAAGGTGAATAGGGAAACTTTAAATTTTCTTCCCGAAATATATATTTCTAGATTCTTGCTGCTGAACTGCTAAGAGAGCGAGATTGAAACAGGTATGGGACTTGACGGGAAGAAAGCTTTTCAATTTTGAGGGTCATGAAGCACCCGTTTATTCAATATGTCCTCATCAGAAAGAAAACATTCAGGTACAGTTGCAAACTTTGGATGGATGTTGGATTTCAAAACAAGCTGTTTGGTGTGCTATCTTTGGGAAAATTTTCGGCAAAATCAAGTTAATAACAATATCCTAAGAAATTCTTCTTCTGGACTCGCACATGTTGCATAGTGAAATTCCTATTTTACGTCCCTTCTCCCTTGATTTTATCTGCGCCATAATGGTTGAACCTTGCTGCTGTCCATGCTTACATTTTTTCCCAACCCAGTCGAGGTCCTACTTGAAGGCTTCTGACTTTTTTTTTTTTCCCTTTCAAGTCTGTCATCTCTAGTGATATACTCGTTCTTGTGGATTCTGGTTCAGTTTACACGAGACTGTTCGCATGATAAATTTCAGCTACGCCTGTATGCTAAATTATTGTTATTTTCAATCCAACTTGTTTTCTGCAGCATGTATCTCAGTTGGCACATGTCATTTTGTGAGATTACTTGGAATTATACAATTCCTTCTATTTTCGAAACCTGTGATTTCTGTGTCATATTAGGGAAACCTTGTATGAATGAAATGGGAAGTCATACTGCAGGAAAGAGAATTTTTTTTGTCTCATCCAGCCAGCAACTTGATATGAAAAGAAAATAACACTTGGTAACAAAAATATTATGTGTTTCCTTTAATCTTTCCTAAAAGTGCCCATATTAATCTTATATCTCTTTTCTAGTATTATCTAGTAACTGAAGGCTATGCTACCTGAATGCTAACCTAGATATACGATGTGAATTGTCTTTGTCCATTAATTGTAAAATTGCACCATGGTTTGCATTTTGCTTTTAGTTTCCATGCGTACAATGTGCACTT
Source organism: Plectranthus barbatus (assembly GCA_026898455.1). Classification (NCBI taxonomy): domain Eukaryota; kingdom Viridiplantae; phylum Streptophyta; class Magnoliopsida; order Lamiales; family Lamiaceae; genus Plectranthus; species Plectranthus barbatus. The sequence continues at coordinate 45,800 of JAPKLW010002051.1, forward strand.
TCTTTTTTATTGTGTCTAGGACTTGCACCTAAGAAAACCTTGTAATGCCAAAAAGACCTTGTAAACAGACTACTTCATTCTTGCACACAAAAAGTTATTTTTGCTATATACTGACTCACTATATCAAAGCATGACTTTTGTGTTTCCATTACCAATTTTTAATTAGATAACATTCTTCACTGTCAAACCATTTATTTTCTTTTGCATGTAGTTTATTTTCTCAACCGCTGTTGATGGGAAAATCAAAGCTTGGCTTTATGATAACATGGGATCTAGAGTAGATTATGATGCTCCTGGACTTTGGTGCACCACTATGCTATATAGTGCAGATGGAAGCAGGTAATATTTATTACCTCTTGCTGCTGAGGTATGCTGAGTACATTAATTAATACATTACTCCTCTTCAGGTTGTTCTCTTGTGGAACAGGAAAAGATGGGGAATCTCATCTGGTGGAGTGGAATGAAAGTGAAGGAGCGATAAAAAGAACTTATACTGGATTTAGAAAGAAGTCAGTTGGTGTTTTGCAGTTTGATACCACACAAAATCGTTTTTTAGCTGTAGGTGAAGATAGTCAGATAAAGTTCTGGGACATGGATAACATCAACATACTTGCAACTACAGAAGCAGATGGTGGTCTTCCAGTGAGTTAATGTTATTATGTCACCTGAATGCTGAAATTATGTTGAGCTGCCTAATTTTCCGACCTACTATTGCAATATCATATGATATACCCATTAATGTAATGTTCAAATAATGTTGATGCAGAGTCTTCCACGCTTGAGATTTAATAAGGAAGGCAATCTGCTTGCAGTTACTACTGCTGACAGTGGAATCAAGATACTAGCAAATGTAACTGGTATGAGATACTTTAGATCAGTTGAAGCCCCACCTTTTGAAGCTTTAAGGTCTCCACTGGAAGCTGCAGCTATTAAGGTCCTTTTTATATCATTTCATATCCTTCCTGATGAGCTCAGTGACAGTATTGTGTGACAGATTCTTCTATTGTACTGAGCAGGCTTCGGGATCTGCTGTTGCAAATGTTGCTCCTAAAGTGGAAAGAAGCTCTCCTGTTAGGCCATCTTCTATCCTTGTATGTCAATGTTTGATTTCTTTGTTGGTAGTTTAAGATGTTATTTGGTGCAAGCAACTGTATGTACAAGTGTATATTCTTACTTTTGATTAACCAAATATGCTATTAATTCTTGAGTCCATTATTATTAGTAAGGGCCTTCCACTCCATTGACTGCTCAAAGACAATGCGGAAAAAAGATTGATTTCTTTTCACCTTTCCTCTCCTAAAGGGCGTGTTGTGCATCATTGCTGCTTATGTTTTGTGCTCTCTGCTTAAAAATTGCTACTTTTGGGCTTTTGTTCAGAATGGAGTGGATTCCATGGCTAGAAGCATGGAAAAGCCAAGAGCTTTGGATGATGTCAATGATAAGATGAAACCCTGGCAGTTAACTGAAGTTTTAGACCCCGCTCAGTGCCGCATGGTAACCATGCCAGATAGTGCTGATGCTTCTAGCAAGGTATTGTACTAGACGTGTACTTGCATCTTGTATAGTTCTTCCAGCCATGATGCTTTAACTGGATTATTTCTAGGTTGCTCGGCTTCTTTATACAAATAATGGTGTTGGCATATTGGCCCTTGGATCAAATGGCATTCAAAAGCTGTGGAAGTGGGTCCGCAGCGAACAAAACCCTAGTGGAAAGGTACAAAATTGAATGTTATATCTTTTTTGTGTTTCATTTGTCTACTTCCGTGGAATAATACCTGAACTATGCTTTCATTGAAGGCTACTGCCAGTGTCGTTCCTCAACATTGGCAACCAAACAGTGGTCTTCTTATGGCGAATGACGTCTCAGGTGTTAACTTAGAAGAAGCTGTTCCTTGCATTGCCCTCTCGAAGAATGATTCCTATGTAATGTCAGCTGCTGGTGGAAAGGTTTCATTGTTCAATATGATGACATTTAAAGTAAGTGACATTCATCTTGGCCTGTTTATTATTAGGAAAGGCCTCTAGTTTTGCGAGAAAATTATAATATCCCTCAATAGGTCATGACAACATTTATGCCACCACCACCTGCTTCCACTTTCCTGGCATTTCATCCACAAGATAACAACATTATAGCAATTGGAATGGAGGACTCAACTATCCACATCTACAATGTGAGGGTCGATGAGGTAAATGTTTGATCCTTTCGGATAAGATCTGGAGCTAGTTTGTTTGTTTTTTTGGGTCTTCAATCTTAACTACTATAACTGATTACTTTTGACTGTGAACTCAACAGGTGAAATCAAAGCTCAAAGGCCATCATAAACGCATTACTGGATTAGCCTTTTCTACCAGCTTAAACATATTGGTGTCATCTGGTGCTGATGCTCAAGTAAGCTCGCACTTTTGTCATTTTGCACTTGGTGGTTAGAAACAGAAAAACAGTTTACATTTACCTGCCAGCCATTCTTCCTGGATAATGTTGTTATTTGCAATATTTTTGCAAGAGGAGAACATTAAAATATTTTACAGGAGTGGAGGGAATTAAGTTGAGTTTCTGTATTCCTGAAGAAATTACCTTGTTTACAGCTTTGCATATGGAGCATTGACACTTGGGAAAAGAGAAAGTCAGTTACGATCCAACTTCCTGCAGGTAAAGCACCTACTGGTGATACTCGAGTGCAGTTCAATACTGAACAAATTCGCTTGCTCGTAGCCCATGAAACTCAATTGGCAATATATGATGGTTCTAAGATGGAACGTATACGCCAGGTAAATAGCATTTAAGCTCATTCGTCCTATCAATCATTTCTGACATGTAGCTGATGGATTCTCCCTGTTTTAGTGGGTCCCACAAGACTCCCTTTCAGCTCCTATATCATGTGCGACGTACTCGTGTAATAGTAAGCTTGTTGTTGCTTCCTTTTGTGATGGGAATATTGGAGTATTTGATGCTGATACGCTCAGACTAAGATGCCGTGTTGCCCCCTCTGCATATTTGTCCGAGTCAGTATTAAATGGGTGAGTCTCTGCTGGTGTTTTCCATTGTAGTTTAGGAGAATGTATTCGTGCATGCATTTTGTTTTGCTTTCTGAATTTTAATCAGGTTCTTAGGTTGGATTACATTATTCATATATTGCTCTGATGAGCATGTTTATGTTTCCCAGAGGCGTAGGTGTGTCTCCTGTGGTGGTTGCAGCGCATCCTCATGAACCAAATCAATTTGCTGTAGGGTTGTCAGATGGATCAGTTAAAGTGATAGAACCCACAGAATCTGATGGTAAGTGGGGAACATCACCTCCTGCTGCTGATAATGGACTATTAAGCGCCAGAGGTGGTTCATCATCCACACCTCCTAACAACCATGCAACAGATCAGGTCCAAAGATGAAACATTTTCTTTTCTGAAAAAATCTACATTTATCATCATGTGTGTATGTTATGTTATTAGTGTAGGTTGTAGCCTCTGTAGGTATTCCGTCAGTCATCCTTGTATCCCTCGATTAATTCAGGAATCGACATGGGTTGATATAATCGTACTCTCTCTCTGCAATATCTGTTGTGTCCCCATTTTGAGATTAATTTATGTAAAGCATCTCCCCCAGTTTGCCAAAATGGCTACATTCTTTTACCGAAGACGAGTCTGGCAAGATTCATGATTTAATTGCTGCCGAAAGTGGAATTGTAGATCAAATGAGCCGTGTTTGAAGCTGCCAAATTCGGAAGAAGAAACCTAGCGATCGAGGTTAAATTCCTATCTTATTAAATTTTGTAATTATTGAGATAAAAAATAGAAGCAACAAAAGGGAAAAGTTATTTCCTTTTCCCATGTCATTTACGATATGATGTTCTTTAGTATACAAGAAAAAGAAGAAATACAGAAAAGTCAAAAAATAACAGAGATCACTCGTCTCGACTCCTCACTGAACAACTGTTTGCATCTTTCATTCCCAAAGCCTGGCTGGCATTAATTGCGATGGTGTGTCTTTCAGCCCTTCTGATATGCGTGACAAAAACATGTAATCGTCCAGGAAAAGAATGAAGGACCAACTCCAAAATCGGCAAGGAAATAATACCTTGAAACTTGTACCAAGTCCTCTCCAAGAAACATCAGAGTAGAGTAAAAGAATGGATGTACGATGACTCACTGTATACAAACTGCAGCCTCCATCTTGCCACCAAAAATGGGAGCAAAAAGAAAAAGATCCTCACAAATACTATATTTTATGATATCAAAGATGCTTGCTTGGCCTCCGTCTTGATGGCCCACCAGGGAAGAGCTTCATGATCCAACCCAACACCCTTTCCACCACCTAATCAATGAATACGTAAAATTAGGAGATACAAAGGGGGGACTTCATTTGCACTTCTGTAATATTCAGTAAAAACCAAAATCCGTTGGATGATAAAACACAAAAATCAAATCATCACAAGACATGTCCAACAAGGTTAAAGTAGAGAGAAATTCAGCAATCAAGGACCTTGACTGTGATCGACATACTTAGGGTTAACACCTCAGGTTCCTGCTAACACTAACCCCATATCCATGTCCTAATTATTCTATCAGCACACATTTATCATAAATTCTATTGATCTCATTATCAGAATAAGACAAAAGAAGATGAATGAAAATACTAATGACGCATTACCTCATCTCCTTCATCAGCATATGGCATACTTTCATGCACAATCTGTGTATCTTGATGTCTCGGTTGATTATTATCATTTGCCATACTTTGAGCCATCAAAAGCTCTAATCTTTGTGTTTGGGCTTCAAGTTTTCGGGTTAGATCCTTGTTCAATTCCTAAGAGAAATCATAAGGACGAAGAAAAGTGGAAATGAATAAGAGAAACCAAAGATCACAAACCATACCAGAAAATAGGGCATAAAAGTACGAAATACAAATTAAGAATCTTAATGATACCAAACCAACATAGCAGTTGCATAATCTGACTGAGTTTCCAATTCTACTATCACAAACCATACACATTTTTAAACTAAAGAATCTCAACATAAACCAAAAGTAGAACAGAAAATGAAAATGGATGGGACTGATAATAAAAGAATTATGCCCCTTTCATTTTCCTAGCATTTCTTTCTTATAACTTTTGTCAAAATGAGCTTAGGAGATTACTATTAAAAGCATAGATAGTGATCCTGATTGCATTTTACAATCCAAATTCTACTTGTTCTTTTGCTCAGCCTCTCAGAATATGCCAAGCTTTGCACTAAATCAAAATGCTAAAAAGATGAATTTTTCATATGCAGTTAAGTCGTACCCACAAAATTATATCAGGGTCCATAGTAATAAATTAGGCGTACCCCAAAAGGTTAAATTAGTGTGGTTGGTAGACTACGAAGACGCTCATAAAAGGCAAAAGTAATTTAGTTCAGAATTACCAAAAGCTTCAAGCTCTGAGATGATTCTGTCGCCACGGCTTGCATCAACTGATCTTTCTCCAGTGTCAACTGCAATTGAAGATCTAAATAGTTTCTTTGCTTCTCCAAAAATTAAATGCAGGAACTTCATTTTTCATTAGATAGGGAAAGACTAGATGAAGCAAACAAGAGCTTGAATTCCAACTAAAAAAGAACATACCTCCGCAATTAATGTATTAATGTTTTGAATCATTCTGATTTGATCAGGAGGAAATGCCACAGGTAGACCTTCGAGATTGAGATGTACATTTTCAGGGGATAACTGAGAACTAGTGACGTCATCCCCACGCAGGACAGTACCAGGACCTCCCAGGTGTGCAGATTCCATGGTTGAATTGGTATCTGTACAATTTGGTTATCACAAGTTAGAACTATAGGAACTCCAACCAATTAATCTTCACATTTTCTTCAATCTTATGATAAGTGGGGTTTTAAATTCATAACTAATCTTCCATAAGAAAAAGAGAGCAAGTTGCATCACAAGTTGACTAGATATTTAAATAGAACTTTATCACAGGGTGACAAATAACTTACCAAGATCATCCGTGGAAGTTGAAACATCAGTTTTAGAGGTTGAAGTCTTGTTGAAGTCGGCTGATTTACCACTCGAAGAAGCTTTCCGTAATTTGGATTGTAACAGTTTTTTCTCTACAGATGAAGATAATTAAAGAAAATCATTTGGATTGTAACAGCTTTTAAAAACTAAAAATATAACTATCATAAAGATAGTCAGGGATTCAATAATTCATTCACGAAAGCAGAATATGAACTTTCATATCCTATAGTAATCAATCATGGTGGCTATGACCGAGTACTTTGAATTTGGTTAGTATAGGGTTCCTCCATGTGATTTCCTGCAGTAGTTTCAAGATTTTCCATGAAGCCAATTTCAAAATGGAAGGATTAGGTTCATTAGGCAATTGATCTGATCAGGAAGGAAGTAAAAAAAAAAAACCACTGTAGTGAATTTTTATTTACTGTCTGAATGCTTAAAGCTAAAGGTTTCATGAAGAAAAGTAAAAGTAGCAGCTTAAAGAAACAAAGTAATAGTAGCAAAAGAAACAAAACTATCTTGTAAAGCCATCTAGTCAACAAAAATGATGCAGAAAGAAAGAAAACTCTATTCAACTCCAGGCACTTATATCTGAATATGCCACATTCTCCCCCAACATTTTAAGAATTGTCACTTTCTCTGCACAATTACTTCTCCCATTTGTGTTTAATTGTATTCTCTTTGATAAGCAACACAAGCATAGAAATTTGATCTGTCAAGCCATTGACTTATAATAAAAATCCCCATGGGTTTTCCCAGAATGGAACAGAATAATGCTTTCTTGCCGGCTTGCATAAGTCCAGTTTCTAAAACATTGCATGGTTGTGACGCTGACGACTTTTTCTCTGTGAGAATAATACTACTACGTAAAATATATTTCCCGAAGAATTTGAAGACAAATTACTCAAACATTCAATGGCAAGTTTTCACCTTAAATGATGAACATCAACATGATCAACATATATTAACTTCACAAAATCTTCTCTTCATCATACAAAATTCATTTTATTTATAAGCTCCTACACAATTCTCTAGACAAGGCAAACCAAATAGAGCACAATCAGAAATCTACCTTCTTGTAAGGCACTGATAGTAGATTGGAGATCTTGACGGTCTTTCTCCATGCTTGACATTTTCTTTCTGTGGAATTCATATTGAAGGCAATAAACACATTTGATAACATACAAATTCAAACTAACTGCATTGTCACAGTATTATTTCCCACATTTCATGATGCAAGCCTTATCTGAGCAAAATGCTAGTAGACAAAAACAATGTAACAAGAAAACAAAAGAACGAGTCCGAACAAAACACTAATATTCAGGAAAGCAAACACAGAAATAAAGATGATGAAAATGAGAGGGCTTCAAACCTGTAAGAAGAAAACTCAGATTGAGTGTTCTCCAGCTCCCGCTCTAGTCTTAACTCATTAGACCTCAACCGCAATGCCTGCATATCCACAGAGATGCAAAAGAAATAAATAAATGAAGAGATCAAGGATAAGACTTAAGAATACCATAAAGTTATAAAGAAATAAGGAGTTTCAGAGGAATGTAAATTATGGCCAGGAAAAAGAAATCATTGCTAGTATGTAATGCAGTATCGTGTGATCCATGCATTAAAAAAGTTACTGTGAGAAAATGGAGGGAAGGGGAGAGTTAGAGGAGCTTGACGCAACCAATCCATATTATGACAATTACTTAGCTTCACTTTCATAACTAAGAATGATGGTATTATCATGAATTTTGGCAAATTGTTAATATATATTTTAGTGTCAACAGCATTTATGGTCCATGTACTTATTTAATGTGTCAGTTTAGAGAGCTGCATGGTATATATATTTCATGCGAAGTAAACATGTAACTTATGTTGCATAATTTAAGTAATCTAACCTAGTCAAAATACTGCACATTCCCTAGGTACCTATAAGTTGGCACATCAAACAAACACATGGTAAAATGATTGAATAAGGCCACACCCATACAAAACTCATTTGGATGCGAATACTCATGAGCAAACTGTCAAAACTGATATATAGCTGGAGATGATATACCTTTTCTTCCAGCGCAATAACTTCAGAAGCCAATAATTTTGCACGTTCATCAGCAGCATCACATTCCAGCTGGGCATTAGAATATTCCATTTTTACAGCCTTAAGTTCCACCTAGATATTCAAACATGTGCTGGTGAGGCATGATTGTCTAAGGAACAGGGAAATCTACACTCTGGAAAAGGGTACAAAATGCAGCCTTCTGAAGAAAAACTTAAGATTCCAAGTCCAAAAGATATAAATGGTTTGAAAAAAAGTTAAGACACAATCACTGGAAATCCAATAATGTAATCATCAAAAAGGACTACTCTAGCATGCAGGTCAATGGACAAAAATGCAAAAATAAAATGGCACGTGAGTGAAAAGTAAAAGACCAAATATAATTCAAGCAATTACATTGACAGCTTAATTAATCAACACTAACCAGTTGTGATTTGATTTCTTCCTGTAACTTTTCAAGTTCAGATTTAAGCTGATTGACTACTGTTCCCTGAAGAAAAAGACATAAAGCACAACAATATGTTACTCTATAAAAGAAGAAAAACTGCATTAAGAATATTAAACATGAGAAAATAAGATGAGTGAAAGAAGGACTAATAACATAAGCAACGAGCCCTGCTTTCCACAATCTTCCAGATAGACCTCAAGATTCACCGCAACATTTATCATTCGACTCCTCAAGAGAATTCCCATTGGCCAATGCACACCTCCCCATCCCTCCTCAACCAATCCCTCCCCAAGGAAGAAAACAACCTCAAAGGAAATGAAAAACATAAAATAAAGGGGAAAACTAAATTATCATTTATACTCATGGAAACTTAAACCACTTCAACTTGAGGCCACAATTGATACAGACTTTGTTAAAACAGCTGGGCAACATAATTAGCCAGACACACACTCAAAGACTCCCAAAACAAACATAATCACATAGATAGAGAAATAATTTTATTTGAAGAACAGAGAAATTGACATACAATACAAATATAATCATATCCGATCACATGCAAAAAAGTCATGAATTCAAATAAGCATAGAAACTGAAACACCTAACCCAGAATGGCAACTTTAGTCCAGACCTGTTGGTTAAAGCTATCAGTTAAAGCTGAATTTTCAGAAGCCAAAGACTCTGCTAATGCCCGAGAAGCTTCGAGTGCACGTTGCAATGAGAATTTCTCTTGCGTTAAATCTTCTATATGCTGCAATGATAAGAGTAAGCCAAAAGGGGAATCAATAATGAAGCTCATAAAATAGTTTTATTTCATTAATTAATTAACAAAAAATCTCCCAACACATAAATACAATGAAAATGTAATCTAAATCTGCACGACGAACTGGAATTCATGTAAATTGAGAAAATACACTACAGATGAGCATAAGTAGATCGAATTACTGTCAAATTGGCCTGATTAAAGAATATCTGAAACAATTTAACCTCCCCCATCCAAACAATTTTACAGGCCAGATTAAATTGGCATGTAAAACTATAGTTACTTGTTCAATAATGACTTTCTATGGCAAAATGTCCATATACTTGCTAAGAAATAAATTCCCGAGTTATTCATCTTGAGTATCGAACACTTAACAAGGCATGATACACCAACCCAAATATTCATAGTCAATTTTGTGAGATCAAGCACAAAAGGTACATGTTTAGTATAACCTTTAAACTTGTGAAGAGCAGGATCACTTCAGAACTTTATAACAATTCACCAAATCTTTAATGTGATATCACCGGCTGTAAATACTAACATATCAAAAATTTAGTGCAGAATTATAAAATTTCCTAGAGCTGCCAAAATGTATGATATCCTCCGACAATTGAATCAGCGGTTCAATAACACAAGTTTACTGGCGAAAAACACTTCCCATGCGAATAAGAAATATTAGCATGAACTCAGGTAATAATGACAAAAGACAAAGAGATATTCAGGTTTTAAACCAACAACACACCTTCTCGTTCCCCCCACCCCCAGTAACAAAAATCACAGACAACTCAATTAAAAAAAGCGAGCATTATATGAACCTGTTCTAAAGCAGCAAAGTCTTCATTCTGCTTCTGGGAAAAAAAAGTATGTTTGTTTTCTGTGATATGATTAAATGGGCCAACGCCATCACTGGATGCAACTGAAGTGCTACCGAGTCTCTGAGATACTGATGATCCCAAACCATCCACTGGGTAAACTTTGGAACTTGATAAATCAGTATTTTCTGTACCAAATAGGGGAAGAGATGAAGAAGGGCCTTTAGATATCTGAATGGAATCGAGAAAAGATGGGCGTGATCTCCTTCCAGATGCATGTGGAGATGGGGGTCCATGAATCAGTGAGCTCTGTGCCTCAGAGTTATAATTGGAAATTTTCTCATCAGAGGTCCATGAAGACGAATGGTTTGTACTTTCCAAATGATTAAAAGCACTACCAGTTTTCTTCTCTGCCGTACCAGAAAACATAGAGAGCTTTCTTCTAAATCCAAACTCTGGATCATTAATATCTGAGGAAGAATGATGTGACTCTATCATCCCATAGGAAAACCACAAAATGAAATAAAGAACCAAACAACATATCAGAAATTATCTGGAGATAAAGGAGAAGAAGCATGAGGGCAACAACAAACCGGAGCAAGTTCCAGTGAAATAGTTTTACCTGGGTATGATGATGTTGTCAGCTTGTTATCCTCATGTCTGCTATTACCAAGAGAACTGACAAAATCTTTTGGCATATTATCCGCAGTAAAAGTAGATGAGATAGTGGAATTAGTAGGTGCAACATCCTTCTCTTGACGATGAATGTCATTTGATGGGTAATTATCTAATCCATCAGAAACAAATGAACTGGAAGCATAGTTTCCCTCAGCAGTAGATACTTTATGACCAAAACGATAATTTTTTTCGATCCCAGAAGCTATTTCAACTGATGCACTACATTCATCCGTCCTGCTCTGGAATTTATCTTTGGCAATTCCATGATCATCCAAATGAATAGAAGCAGGAACATCTCTATACTCTTCATTCTTTGAGAAAGGGAAGACGGATGCATTAATCTCATTGTTTCTGTCAGAAAGAGAAGAATTCACATTCTTATTACTAGATGAACTAAAATCACTTTTACTAGAAATATCATGATCCTTTGCAATCTTCGGAAACTCAGTAGAGGTTTCCAGACGACCTCCAGCAAGTGCATCAGAAGGACCTATTCCATTAGAATCTGTAGGGCGAACATTTTCTGCTTCAGAAGGTTGTTTCTCATTTATAACATTAGTAGAGGTAGCCTTCTTTGCTGCTCTCTTCCGACGAAACTCTTCTAACTGCAATTTTTTGAAGTTACAGAAACGTAAGACTGCTACTTCATAAACAAACTAAACTAATGACTCTTGCCTCGGCAAGATACGAAAAAAGTCATCTAAACATGCCATGTAGCCCATGTCAAAAGGCATTTCGAACTAGAATTTGAGGCTAAACTGTGCATTCAAATCAAATGAGTGGCAATACAACAAAAGAACAATATGCCAATTGATTCAATTAGGACGAAAACGTGATTATAAATCGAAACAAATATAAATTCAAATTCATTCCAAGTATTTCTTTCGGATGAAATCATGAAACAACATCTAAACAAACAAAAAAGATCCCAATCAATGCTGACCAACAAGGTTCGCAGAATCAGTGGCAAGACCCCCATGTAAAAATGAAATTCAAAAACAGAGGAAACGAAATACCTTCTTCTTTCCAGCTTCCAAATGTTCTTGCTTCTTCAACACTTGCGCCGACGCCATTTAAAAGAATTCTTATCCCCAAATCCTCACCTTCTCATAAAAAAATTCCCGTTACAAAACCACTGGAACTCGCCGCAAATAACCAGATCAGACCACTAATCTTTCCCAGATACGGCCACGAATTCGATATCTATGTACACACAGAACAATCAAAACCCAAACATAGATAAACCAACAATTTCCTACAATGCAAACGGGCAAAATCAAAAAGATTTAAAACTAGACAAAAATATTCCTTTCTCTTTCTGCTGATAAATGGAAGAGAGAATTCCGATCTGATCGGAGAGAGAAAGGAAATAGAGCGAGAGATTTCCTGAGCAAAGGTTTTCTCTCTCTACATTTATTTTCCAGAAAATTAAAATTAAAATTAAAATTTGTTTTAAATCAAACCATCCTCGTTATTTCTCTCCCCTCTTTCCTTTCGCCAATTGTTTTCCGTTGCAGAAAAAAGTAACGCCTTGTGACAATGTTGTGTTTTTCCCGAGAGGGCGCTGACACGATTTTGGTGAGGTGTTTGCGTTAATGTACAGTTGTGAGTTGTGACGCAGCGAAATGGCTGGTGGGGGGGACATTTGTACGGAAATATTTGAGGTGGAATTTTATTTATTTTCCAAAATTATCCTATAATTTCAATTAATTAATAAAAGTTTTTGTACATGATTGTGGCTGCAAATTTTCATTCAACAGTAGATTATCCTAGGGTAAAACTGATATTTAGAAAGGCAATCAAACTGAGATTTAGGGTGTTTGGTTTAATTGTCAGGAATCACTATGGGTATGAGTTTGATAGTAGAGGGAATGAGTATGGGTTTGATTTTTGGGAATCATTCCCAATTCTGATGTTTGGTTTACTAGATGAGTTTTGAAGTCATTTTTCAATTCTGATGATTTATTTTTTAAGTTTATAGGTTCATAATATAATTAAATTGTTATACAAATAATAATTAATTTAACAATAAAAAATAACAAAATAAAATCATATTAAAACAATTAAATAATCTATTTATCTTATTATTTGTTTTATAAAATATAAAATTAAGATAAAAAATAAATGATTGATTTTATAATAATAATATATTAAAAAGAATAATATATAATTATAATAACATATAATACTATAAATAATATAATTATGAAAAACATTAAAAAAAGAAAAAGTAAATAAATCAGAAAATAATTATAAATAAAATGAAATAAAAATAAGAAATAAATGATTAATTTAATAATAAAAAAATTAAGAAAATATAATCATATTAAAATAAATAAATAATATATTTATATTCTTATTTATTTTATAAAAATATAAAATTAAGATAAAAATAAATAATTAATATAATAATATTATAACATAATATAATTATCAAAATATTTTAGATTAATATTATAAAAATAAATAAATAAGAAAATAATTATAAAATAATATGAAATAAATAATTTTGGTAATAATATATGGGAATGAAAATGAAAACCCACCATTTTGGAGGGTTTTGGTGATTCCCAAGTGTTTGGGAATCATTCCCATACCTTTTAACCAAACAGTGGGTTTCGGAATCATTCCATTCCCTCATTCCGAAACCCACCAACCAAACGCCCCCTTAAATATAATTTCTGAAATTAGATATAAATGACACGGTGGTATGCTTAATCCTCATTCATTATGTATTTGAATCTATAGTTAATGGTATTAGTTAATGAGTAATAAACTGCATAAATGATCAATTTAAATTTTAACCGTGATTCATTTTAAATTAGGAAGCAATTATTATTTAAAGTTGATACTATATAGTCAACTATATCCAAATGTAGGTATAGCCGTATAGGTAATACCAAATTTTAGATTTAGGTTTCATTCAGTTTCAATTACACCACTTCTTTAAAATACTTAAACATTCTTCTCTATATCAACAATCTCAATTTCGATTAAATTAAGCAAGGCTAGACCACGCTATAGGTCTTTTTGTGATATGAATTTTTATTTATTTATTTTTAATAAAAAAAAAAAAACAGAACCCCAACAACACAAATTATGCCATGGGTGTGCATTCTGACGGGTCGGGTCAAACCTGACCCAAAATCCTGAACCCCAATCACCCGCCACCCGCCACTCGAAAATTGACCCGAACCCGACTCGAATGGTAGGATCGGGTTTTTCGGGTTTAGGGTCATCCAAAACACCAATACAACAAATACTGAAGAAATTGTTGAAGTTGTGGCTGGGCGAGATGCGCTGCTGCGGGTGGCTGGGTGCAGGGGCATGGGCGCAGCAGGGGAGAGAGATGCAGCAGCGCAGGGGCGAGAGATGAGCTGCAGCGGTAGCCGATAGGTGGCGGCGGCAGTCCAGAAGGGGGATTGGGCTGAATGATGATTGATGGCGAGGATGAGTGGAGACAGGGCTGGGGCTGGCTGATTAGTTTATGTATCAGCTCTTCTTTTGTGACGACTGAACGTCAAATTGATTGGAAAAAGAAACATACCCTGTCGAAGAGCTTGGGTAGGCAAGCAATCATTTTCCTCCGCCTCATTGCTTGAGAGATTGCTGGGTTTACAAATTATTTATTTTATGTAAATATTTAAATTGTATTAAATATTTATTGTATAGATTGAAGTTCGGTCGGGTCGGGTGACACCCGTACGATGAAACCCGTCACCCGACCTGAAAGTCGAGTGAAATTTTTTCACCAGCACCCGACCCGACCCAACCCGAAATGCATCGGTTCGGGTCGGTTTTTCGGGTTGGATTGGGTTCTGCACACCCCTAAATTATGCATACTAAACCAAGCATGGTCAAAGTGATTTTCAATAATTTTCACTCGTGCTACATTGTTTTGATAAGCAATAGAAGAAAACGGAGATGAAAGTGTTCCACCATTTTGTCAGCATCATCATTATTCAACAAAATAAAGAAAAGCTGGCCGGAAAAGCAAAATGTTTTTGCTGAATCTCATCGGCCGAAACAAAGACCAGACGATCTCAAAGTTACCAGATATCAGGACGTAGCTCCCCAGTCGCTGGAGGCATCCATTTGCCCGAATGGTAAACGCTTTCGCCCACTTTCCAACCCGGCACATCTTTCATGATTCTGGCCTCCTCCTCCAGATACTTCTTCCATTCTTTCACAAATCTGAATAGAATGGCAAACAATGGTCAGAAACTCGCACAAACATAAGTGGGAACATTACAAGAATGGCAGAAGCAAGGCTCATGGTCACCTTTGATCTTCTTCAGCTTGAAGTATGGGCAATATTGCCCTCCGGGCAGCATATTTTTCTTCCTTCAAAGCCCTATTCAGTAGAAAACTTTCTAATCAATTTTTTGAACTCCAACATTCAGCAAACTTAGGCACTGATATGCCATACAGATGAGTTCATAATATATGATTCAACCAAGCATTCAATGAACTGAAACCTACACAATAGTTACCGATGATACAGTGGCTCACCAGTCACCACTATGCCATAACTTCAAATACCAGCAAAAGTAGATCAACAGGGAGAATAAACACATTGGGCAGCATTTTAACTCTACAAAATTGTAGGGCCTATCTAACCGAGGACCAGAAATTATGAGCATGAGACTAATTGATTTATTGTTGCACTTCTAACTTCATCTGTCCCAGTTAAGTTGTCATACAGCTTGTCAGAATTTGTTTAAGCGTCACTTTCCCCAAAGTCATCCTATTGGTCAATATCGTGATTCAGTGAACTATAATCACATCTCTGGATTATATGTGCAAATAATTTTTAATCTGCTAGTATTAGTTTTGAATACCAAGAAGTTTGCATTTTCAGAGTCCATGTGATGAGTTGAATATGTGGAAGATGTGAACTACATAATACTCACAAGACAAGAGATGTAGTGAATGTAGAAAATAAAAAGAAAATTCAGACATAATGTTGATTTAGGAATAACAAAATTGATTTTCAGGAAAAAGTGAGACCGGTTTATTTCCTTTGATCAAGTCAATCATGAGGGAAATGTCGGAAAAGTTGTTGGGCAAAGGGAAACCAAAACCAGCGTTTATAAAGTATGCATATCTTCAGATGGCATATGGGCAAAAATAGAAAAAATGAGAGGGGTGGGAGATGCAGATATATTTAAATAAATCTAAAGATAGGTTTTGAGTTATGAGTAAAGGAATTGATTATCATTTCTTATTTTTAGGTGCCATTAGGTTTTGAGTTATGAGTAAAGGAATTGATTATCATTTCTTATTTTTAGGTGCCATTCGAAGGTGAGTGATTGCTCAGAGTCTCAGTAATTCCTAATTCCTGTTGAATAGAATACCCCAAAAGAGGCAAAAGCTTTCTAGAAAAATAACATTTTACAAGTCTCCTTCAGTTCTTGTAACAGTGCAAACGTAAAAAGACTATGAATTACGGTTACTGGTCTCTTGGACATTTTCTTTGGACACAAAAGGTTCTATTTAAACTAAAACACACAAAAGAAATACTTGCAACAAGGTGCACAAGTTTCATTTGCAGATTAAGAGAATAAATGAAAAGTGCCTTATAGCTATTAAACTAAACTACTCCACCTCCAAATGGTCGAGACTGCATAAACACAACAGCAGAGGAGGCCAAGGACGCACAGTACAAGAGAAAATAAGTATTCTCTATGCATAGAATTATTACATAGTAAGGCGTGATGTCAGTATGAAAAAATTTAGGAAATCTGGTACCAAGTGCAAAAGGGAAGTTTATAAGTGCCCAAATACTTGTGACTGTAAAATAAAATCATTAATATAGACAAGTGGAGTTGTTTCATAAAACAAGACAGATAATTTTGTCATACTACTAGCCTATTATTTATCTGTTATTCCTATTGAGCAACACCAATACACTTATTTATGTGGTTTGTGTTTAAAATGTTTATAAAGAAGGGGAATAACCTAGTTCTAAGTAAAATATGTCATTGAAACATAAGATCCCTAACAATATGACAGACAGTGCCAGCATCATCATATTATATGCCTAATAACCACTTCATCAAATCCCTATCTTTACCTAGCCAAATGATAGATATTCATTGGTTGACAGGCATACATGTTCACGCAGTCAATACTTGATGTCTTTACAATAGAACAAGAGAATATAATAGTAAATAGTTTAGATACACAGAATGCCATATATCCATGGAAGCATTCAAACATTGAGCAAAAATCTTCTGAAACATGGTCCATCAATCATCATAAAAATACACAATTCCTCCGCCTAATATTTCATATCAGCAGTTCTTGGACACATACAATTCATTTTTACACATAATCAAATATTACAGAGAAAAACCTCGACCATCATTTTCACTTTCACGCTCCAATTAAACATCAAAACAAACACAAATTCATCAGACAACATAGAATAATCCCTAGTCATGTACAATCTCTAACTCGAAATACAAAAAATCTCAATGTCCCATTTCCAGCTCCACAAATCGAACTTCGATAAATTAAACAAAATCATCGTTGCTATAGGACTTTTTACCTGCGGATCTTATTTCCTTTGCCGACCTGATACATGCCCCAAGAGAAGACGCCGAGAGTGGTGAGGAAAATCGCCATAGCACTCGGTCCGGAGTTGGGGATCCTCCGGGCGAATCGAACCGGTGCGAAGCCACCCGGCGGCGGACCGTCCTGCAGAACAGGCATGTCCTTGATGCTCGCCATTCCGGCCTTATTCCTTATCACCGCCTCCGTCATATTATTGCTTCTTCGTTTTTGCAGTGATTGATTGATTCTACTCAGTTTGTGAAAACTGATTGGAAATGAGAGAGCGAATTGCAGCGATACTATTCGTCGTATTCGACAATTTGTGTGATTGCGCTTTCTAGCAAATGGGGCTTAGTCGTGTTTTTCAAATATCGAAATCAAGCATTTTTAGAAAAATGCACAATTTTTTTTTACAGTAAATAAAGAATTATATTTGTTTTTTTTAATCCTTTTTTTTCATGGGAGATTTTCTTTTATCATTCTAGTTTTTTTTTTTTTTTTCCCATTTTCTATAGATGAGAAAATGCATTGTACATACTTTTTTTTATATATCCTCTTATGAATTTTGGTGGATTATATTCTCATAATTTCAAATTTTCGATCTCTCGTTATAATATTTAAATAATCTTATATGATTATTCGATTATAGCACATCAACTAATATAATACTATTAATATAGGAAGATCTCAAGTTAGACATGCCTAATAATTGAGAATTAATAAACACTATTTAGGTGGGTGAACTCATTTGGGTATGAATAAAACTCGCCTAAATCATTTAGGCGTGCGTAACGTTTTTGCCTATTAATATTAAATGTAGTAGTTGCTATTGATTACTCTTGGCTCTTGCTTTGATATTAATATACATTTTTTCTTTCTTAATTTATCTATTTATCCCAAGGAATTTCCTTTTTATTACTTGATACTTAAATCTCAATAATTATATTTAAAAAATAAAAAATGTATAATACTAAACAAATCCAATGACACTTATAAATACATTTCATTCAATATTTGAAGGCCAAAATCAATAAGAATGTGTACATTAATTTGATTGTATGTCAAGAAATGTGTAGAGTCAACTATCTTTCTCAAAAGTCTATCATATTTTAATTTATACATAAGATTTTTTTTAAAAAAAAAAACAGCTAAAAACAGTAAAAATAATGTAGTGGGGAAATATATAAATGGAAATGAAAAAAAAACAAATAAATAAATAAATAAAAGAAAAGAAAAGAAGTAGAAACAGGGAGCTTAAACCCTTTTAAAGAATGAGGTGGCCGTCGCATAAACCCTAGAATTCAATCGCATATCTTCTAGACCCTTCTCTCATCATTTAAAACTCCCACACACCTCTCACTTCTCTTCTAATAACTTGATTTTTTTTGGACTACTCAACAAGTTCAATTTGTTTCCGTTCAGTATTTACAAGGTTAAAGATGTATCGTTTCGCAGCAAATCTCGCCTCCAAAGCCAGGTAAGTGAACAAATCAAGAACCGAAACTGCATTTGTTGTTGTGTTGTGGTCTGATTGTTTAACCGCCCTTTTGTTTTGTATTTTTGATCGTGCAGAGTTGCCAGGAACAGCAGCCAACAGGTATCAAGATTGTGTCTTTTTTTTTTTTTTGTTATCTCTTTACTTTTGCAATATGGGTTTGAGTATGGATGATTTACTTCTTCTGTATGGTTGATTTATTTTGGTGGGCTTTATGCAGATTGGTGGAAGATTGGGTTGGAGCAGAAATTATGCTGCCAAAGATATTAGATTTGGAGTGGAGGCTAGGGCTTTGATGCTTAAGGGCGTTGAAGAACTTGCCGATGCTGTTAAAGTGACCATGGGTCCTAAGGTGAATGAATAAAGATTTTACACCTGCTCATTCCAGAAGTTTTGTGTTGTGTAGATTTTATGTAAGGATTGTTAGCAATTACAGTTCTCCTGTGTAAAACATGTTGGCTTTATGTTGTAATTTGTTGCAACGTCGCAGGTTGTCCCTGTTATGCTAGTTCTCACTTGGTTTAGGCATGATTTATTTGTGTGTTTTCATTTATTGACTCAGTATTCAGTTTATTAGAGCTCAATGTCGGATTATTCTGTATAGGGGCGTAATGTAGTGATTGAACAAAGTTGGGGTGCTCCAAAAGTGACAAAGGATGGTGTAACTGTTGCGAAGAGCATTGAATTTAAGGACAAAGTTAAGAACATTGGTGCAAGTCTTGTTAAACAGGTAGCAAATGCTACTAACGATGTTGCTGGTGATGGTGAGTTCAATGAGTTTGAGAATTGTTTTCCTTAATTGTATGGTCAGCAAGTGCAGTTTTCTTAAACGACAAACTTAATAATCATCTGTCTATTTCAGGAACAACTTGTGCTACGGTTCTTACTCGTGCAATATTCACTGAAGGCTGCAAGTCAGTAGCAGCTGGCATGAACGCCATGGATCTTAGACGCGGGATCACCATGGCTGTTGATGCTGTGGTTACAAACTTGAAAAGCAGAGCAAGGATGATTAGCACATCGGAGGAGATTGCTCAGGTTTTACTTTCTTTTCACATTCACAGATTTTTTGCTTAATTAGTATTCATGACGAGTATTTGATGCAGTTAGTTTAAAAATAAAGTGTGCAATCGGTGATGGAATGGAGAAATTTTGTTTTTGTGCAAAATCTATGCTCCTTTTCTTTCATAGTTTACAATTCTGATGCATATTTTGCAGGTCGGGACTATTTCTGCTAATGGGGAAAGAGAAATTGGTGAGCTGATTGCAAAGGCTATGGAAAAAGTTGGAAAGGAGGGTGTCATCACAATTCAAGTATGTTCTTTTATTCTAGACCAAAGTTTCACCTGTATAATCAGTTAATAAATCATGACGCGCATGAAATTATAGAATCCTATATTTGTTTAGAGTTGTAACCATCCAGAAACTAGTATTTATGGCTTATTTGTTAGGTTCCCCTTAACAACTCTAATTAAAGATATTGATAGAGGGAATTCTTATCAGCCAATGATGAATAACCTTTGGAAGTCTTTCAAGTGGAGATGATTCATACATTATATTACAAAGTTGTCTCAAGGAAAAAATGTTATTGGCCTCTGGATTGGCACAGTGGTGTATCCACTGTCGAACATTCTGTAATACTTTTGGTTGATAATTGTCTTGTGATGAAGAAATTAAGTTATCCAGATGGATGAAGCTACATATTTACCTGCCAGCTGTTTTTATGCTTATGTTATTTCAATCTTGCAATTCCTAGTCTCTTTATTTATTGGTTTGTGCATCAATTGTAATGCTAATTGAATAAATGTGATGATGCAGGATGGAAAGACATTGTTCAATGAGTTGGAAGTAGTTGAGGGTATGAAGTTGGATAGAGGTTATATCTCCCCATACTTCATCACAAATCAGAAGACTCAGAAATGTGTAAGTGCTTAATGACACCTGAAAAACCTGTTGGTTTTATGAAGCTCCTTTCCGTGTTGAATTTTTGTTGGTTCTGGCTATTGATATAGGAACTGGATGACCCTCTTATCCTGATTCACGAGAAGAAAATTTCTAGCATCAATTCCATTGTTAAAGTCCTAGAATTGGCATTAAAGGTTAGTTACTTTATTTTAGTTGTAAACTTTAAAATTGATATATGTCCCCCCATATTTTTGTTGAGATGATGGATCTATTGGGCCATCTGTGCAGAGGCAAAGACCACTTTTGATTGTTTCAGAAGATGTGGAAAGTGATGCACTTGCCACTCTTATCCTTAACAAGCTTCGAGCTGGAATCAAGGTATGCGCTGTCAAGGCTCCTGGATTTGGTGAAAACAGGAAATCAAACTTGCAGGATCTTGCTGTATTAACCGGAGGCCAGGTATGTCTATATTGTGATTTTTATCTTGTTATGCTTTTATCTTTTTAATGTTGCAGTTTTGTAATCACATTCTTCTTGATAGGTCATAACAGAGGAGCTTGGGATGAACTTGGATGATGTGGATCTTGATATGCTTGGATCATGCAAGAAGGTTAGTTCAGCACTTTCTTTTCTGGTTATCAAGTGCAACTACAGTTTTTCAAACCCTAAACAGTAACATGCTCACATCTTCCTTCTACAACTGATCACATTTTTTGTCTTTCTCAGGTCACAATATCTAAGGATGATACAGTTATACTTGATGGATCTGGAGAGAAGAAATCCATTGAAGAAAGAATTGACCAGGTTTGTGTTGATTCCTACGAGTCTGCATTTTAGATATTTTTTAATGCGTAGGATCAGGTAAGGCATTTTTTAGGCTAATATTTGGATATTTGACTTCTTTAAAAATAAGTGTTTTTGTAACTTTTGTTTCCATAATGCAGATCAGGTCAGCGATTGAATTGAGCACTTCCGATTATGACAAGGAGAAGTTGCAAGAAAGACTTGCTAAGCTATCTGGTGGTGTAGCTGTGCTAAAGGTTGCTTTATATTTGAATCTCCTGTGGTGCTTCATCTGGATATGTTTGTTACAATGGACAATTATGGCTATAATATGAAGTCCTTTACTGTTTCAGATCGGAGGAGCCAGTGAAGCAGAAGTTGGTGAGAAGAAAGATAGAGTGACGGATGCTCTTAATGCCACAAAAGCAGCAGTAGAAGAAGGGATTGTGCCTGGTATGTTTTCTTGGTTCATTTTCTTTATGCAATTTGATCTGAAAAATCATCCAAAGATGATTCTGAAATGGTCCTTGTATTTGTTGCAGGTGGAGGTGTTGCTCTGCTCTATGCTGCAAAAGAATTGGACAAGCTGCCAACAGCTAACTTTGACCAGAAGATTGGTGTCCAAATTATTCAAAACGCATTGAAGGTTTGATTGATAATATTCTCCATTATACTGAAGATAATGGTTCGAAATACTTTGACCATTGCTGAGGCTCTGTTTCTACATACAGACTCCAGTTTTCACGATTGCATCAAATGCTGGTGTGGAGGGTGCTGTTGTTGTTGGCAAATTGTTGGAATCAACCAATCCCGATCTTGGATATGATGCAGCTAAAGGTATGTTGATGTTACTTCATTTTAAAGAGACATCGTTGCTATTTTCTGCTTCGGCCTTGAAAAAAAAATGCATGTTTGAATGTTAACAGGTGAGTATGTGGACATGGTTAAAGCTGGGATTATCGATCCATTGAAGGTTATTAGAACTGCCCTTGTTGACGCTGCAAGGTAAAAGAGCCTCTCTCTCTCTCTCTCTCGAGCTCCAATCTGTTTGACTGATGAAAATGGGTGTATGTGCAGCGTGTCTTCTTTGATGACAACAACGGAAGCAATAGTGGTGGAGCAACCCAAGGATGAGAAGGCAGCTCCGGCAATGGGTGCGGGTGGCATGGGTGACATGGAGTATTGAAGTGCTGACAAAATGTTTAAAGAAAGAAAATAAAGAGAGAGAGAGTGTGTGTTATTGTGATTCGGGATGTAAGAGCATGCATGAATTGTAATGATAGGGAGAGGTTGGTTTAGAAGTGGTGATGTTGGGTTAATTAGGGGGGTTAGACTGTAATATTCATTCTTGCAGATGCACTTATTATTTCTCTCCTCAACTTCACTTGATGATGATGTATTTCTTTATTTCACGAAACAAATCATTTTTTCAAACTTGGCTCTTCTCTAGTGCTGCGACCAGCGAGTCATCTATTAGTTTATATTATTGTCATTTGTTTAGGTAAGAACCTAATTACCTAAGTATTGAATCAATTGTATGCATTAGTTATAGTTGATTTCAAGATCTTTGGGAGTTAGATAGTAGGTAGGAACCAAGGGAAAACCCACAAAAGATTATAAAAAACTAACAATTAAAATTCTGAGCATATGCCGAAGCCCAATTGTTTTAAAAGTAATTTAATTGTCTGTGTAGAAGAATGAGGACAATATAGGGAGGAGAGACCATTTTATGGCCTACAAACATTCTTGACAACTCCCACCTCTCTCTCTCTCTCTCTCTCTCTCATATTTATATAAATAAATAATTTATATACTAGTCAATCAGTGTACCAAAACCCAATCATTCAACAACACCCAACAACTTCCCATCTTCTTAATTAAGTCAAATCCAGTCGGTGCAAGTCATTTAATAATATATTTATGTGGATGAGTTGGTTTTAACGATTCTTAGTGAGTTCATTAGACTAACTAGGAGTGTCAATTTTTGATTCGATCCGATAATCCAATATGAATTCGCACGATAATAATGAATACGGATTGAGGTTTATCGGATATGGATCCTTATCGGATCGACACGATAAGGACACGAAAATTTCGGATCGGAATCGGATCGGATAAGGATATCCGTTAATAAATTAATAAAAATTATTTATTTTTTAAATATAATAATTAATTAATTAATTTTGATATTTTAATATAGATTTAATGTTCTTTCAAAAACTCAAATCTTTTGATTCTTCATTGTTTGTGTCCCATTATTAATTCACCACTAAAAAATGTATTTATTTATCTATTAATTATATTTTAATATTTATTTTCTTCTACAATCAAAATTTAATAACTTTCTTTTTTCTCAACTTCAAGTTTTTAATTAAGTTGTATCAACAACGAATTAACTAAAAGGTGGGATCTTAAATTTAATGTTGATGAAAGTATTGTAGATTCTCATTAATTGTCTCAACTCTTTCAATTTCACCATGATAGATAAAAAGTATTTATTATAATTTATTTTATTTGTTATAAATCTTAAAGTTTTTATTAATATTTTTCTCCCTCAAATTGTAAGTGAAGTATTGACGACTAAGGTGAATGATTGATCAGTTTTTAGAAATGAACATGTTTGATCACTAGAATTGAAATTTAAGATTTATCTATATATCTTCGGATATTTGATTGAGGATTTTAGTTTCAAATGAAGTTGCAGTTTTATTTATTTATCAAACACATTATTTGAACAATCAAATATGAATATTTTGTATTATCTTATCAAATTTTTATTGGATTATAATTGTGTTGAAATGAATTCTTATTGAATTGATTCGATTTGGATTCTTATCGGATCTTTATCGGATCGGATACATAAAAGATCATTCGGATTGGATACTTATTGGTTCCTTAACGGATACGAATTTGAGCTTAACAGATTGGATATGGATACGGATTTTGATTTTTCTTAACGGATCGGATACGAATTTGATCTTAACGGATCGGATTGATAATGGATTGACACGATAAGAATCCGATCCGCAAGAATTGCCACCCCTAAGACTAACTGTTGAGGTTCGATTTCACGAGAAAGCGGAGCCCTTAGAACTTCAAACGAAAATCGCAAATAACAACAAAGAATTCAGGAAAAATAAACGAGGACTAGCAACATAAGATAAATAAACAACGAACGAAATTAAATGCGCGTGCTTATTATAAATGAGGGACGAAATCAGAGATGAATTTGACAGAGTTTCGGCTTGTTTTTGCTATGAGAGAATCCCTTTAAAAATGAGCCTCCAGCCCTTATTTATAGACAGGATAGGGGCAGGCAGGCAGCAACTAAACCTAGGCGTCGAGCAGCAATGGCTCGCCGTGAATATCGGAGCGGTTGCGAGTTTTTTGGAGGTGGTTAGGGTTCCAACGCTCGGGCGCCGCCAGCAAGCTAGGGTTTCTCTTCCAAGAGCACCTCTATGTCGACCCGTTTGGCTCCTCGATATCGAGGTGCTTTGGTCCTCGACGACGAGGCCTTGACTTGTGCAAATTCCAGCGTCTTGTTGGCATTGGCGGGTTAGTCATCCGGGTCGGAATCGTTTGCACGGGCCGACTTGTCTATTGGGCCTGGGCTCGTGGGCTTGGCCCCAACAATAGCCCCTTTTGGTTGCAGGGTCTGTTCGGGACAGGCCGTGGAATCAAAACTTCGAGTTAAGACTCGGTACAGAGTGCGAAAATTCGAGGTATCCAAGAGACTACCCTCGGGTCCGGGAGATACTTCCGGAGAGAGTAACTCCGCTTGGGAGTAGCCGGGATACTACTCCTGGTCGATACGAAGGTTCCGAGGGAACGCAAGCATATGACCATGCAGGGAATACCGGGGTATTGTCCTGCGGGCTAAGGCGTGAGTCCGGGGGTCACGCGGGTTAGAATTATTCCGGGGAATGTTCTCTTGCACAGAGCGGGGCTCTCGTGCGTGCACTCTGTTCTGGCTCCGTAGAGCACTAGCGAGGTGAGTTATAGCAGATCGTAGGACACCTAGTGGGTTCCCATGGGGAGGCCTCACGTTCCCGTAGAGGGTGTCGATCGCGTTACAGTTCTCCTCGCCGTGAAATGTTATTGCTTGAAGTTTCCTTGAGCGGTTCACCTTCGAGGCGCCTCATGGGTCTATAGCGATCCCTCAAGCACCTCGACACTGAGATGCTTCTTTTGGGACTATTAAATTTTGCCGCCCCTGGAGTGGCACGATCGTAATTTCGGCCAACTCCGAGGGCGGAATGGGGGACGCGAATGGTTTTGTCGCACAAATACCCGCACGACTCCTGCATTTTGTTACTTTCATTTCCACGAGTTTTCAACTATTTTTCCCTCTTCTCCCGACTGCTGCTATTCCGGCGACGCATTTTCTCCGGTGATTGCTTCAGCTGCCGCATTCGCCTTCTCTGCCCCGCGTTGCCACCGCGTTCCTTGCTTTTCGATTTATCAGGTAATTCTCGCGCCTTTTCTTGCTTTTTACCGATTTTCTGTTCGAATTTCTTGCTTTAAGTGTATCCATGCCTCTTGTTGGATTCACGGGTGTATCGTTCGGGGTTGGACATAGTTTTAGAATTGATGATTTAGGTGTTGATCGTTCGTCCTCGTTTTGCTGCTACGTGTGTGCGTGTGTTCTTGTTGCGTCGTGCGTATTTGTTTCTAGTCGTGTGACTCATTTCCCGCATCGAGTTCGTCTGCTCTTGGGTCTACGAATTGTTATTGTTTCGATTTGTTGTTGGATTGTACATGCCTTGGGTATTAGAGTGCATGATTAATTTGCTGTTGATTGGCCCTGTTTTGTGGTGTATTCTGTCTCGATTAAATCACCGGGTGTTAGATAGGTTGCGTTGTCAGAATTTTACGCTCATGCACGTGTATTCTTCTCTGATTTGCTTGAGATTGATATTCGTTGGTTGCATGGATGGGTCGATTGCATCTAGTTTTATGTTGGGTTTTGTTTACGAGGTCCTTTCCCTCTCGTTTCTTGTGTGCGTATCTTTCGATTGCATTTTTTCCATTTTTGCTTTGCGGGGGACCTCTCTCTTTGCCAATTTTTGGTTTGGATTTCTTGTGGCTACAGTTTTCATGGCTAGTTCTCCGGTTGAGATTTGGGAGGAGCCCTCCTCTTCGTCGAGTTCTAAAGAGTCGGCAATAAGGGGTTCTCCGTATCGGGAGGATGCCTCCTCGGGCATTGGAGAGGGTCGACATCCTATCGAGCAGCCGATGCACGATATCGACCCGGAGGAGATTTCGGAGAAAGAGGGTACCGCTGAGGTTAGTGAGGGTAGCAGCGACTCCTTTGTCCCGATGGAGGTTGATAAATCTTTCGCGAAGAAGGATCAAATTAATCCCGACGATCCGGTGCGTACTGTTGTATCCCTCGCGACCGAGGAGTCCGTGTCGAGGAGTGCGGCTGGGGTAGCCTGTCACAAGATGGCTTACACATTGTCCCAACCCGAGGACAGGTGTTGCCAGCCGCCTCGCATCGATGAGGTGGCATTCTTTTTTCCCGTAATTAAGTATGGGATTGGATGGCCCCTTCACGCGTGGTTCCAAGCCGTTCTATTCTCGTACGGACTGGCTCTATTTTAAATTGCACCGATCAGTTGGTGCCACATGTTGGGGACACTCCTCGTGTTTTACGATGTCGGGCTTGGGTACCCGACTCTTAGGGAGTGGCATATTTATATAGGTTAGCGCGGTATGAGGCTGGCTATTACTTCTTGTCGAAGAGGGACTCTCTGTCCGAGGCGATGATTACCGGTTGCAGGCAGAACACCCCGGGTTGGAAGAACCAGTGGGTGTGGGTGCCTATGAGTCATTCTGACCCAGAGTGCCTATCCGAGGGGGGCGTTCCAATAAGTGCGGTTTCGTGCATATGTTCAACTACACGGCTCGATATCGGCATATATGATTACTCACCGATGTCTCTTTTTTTGCAGGATATAAGCAGACGGTCCTTACTGACAAGGAGGAGAGTCGGATCGACATTGCTTATTTGAGGAAGGATCGTAAGTTCTCCTCGATCAAGGGCAAGAGGAGTGTTGGAGCTGAATTCTGGGTGAACTAGAGTGGTAAAAAGGAGAAGCTCCCTGCGGACATGGCGAATTTATCTCCGATGGATTTGCTAGCGGCGATGAAGGCCCAGAAGCGCCCACGAGAGGTCTCGTCCTCGACCCCTACTGCTGAGGGCCCTTCATCGAAGAAGGCTGCTGTTTGAGACGTCTCGTGCGTCTTTGGTTGTGCCGACTGAGGGGCGAATGGAGATCGAGCAGATTGGCAACATTGTCGCCTTGGTATCGACTCATGCCCCCGTTCCTCCGGTCAAACCGACGCGGGCTTCGATCCCTCCTCCTCGAACTAGGCGCGATGAGAGAAGGAAGAAGAGGGCTCGCGATGCAAGCGTCGACTCCAGGAATCGGTCGGGATCAACCGGCCAACCTAAGGAGGCGGACCTGGTGCTAGTCGGCTCTGGGTCGACGAGTATCGCCTCCTCCACGGCGGCCTATGCATTGCACGTTAAGAAAGTCCTCGATGGGGACCTCCGAGCTGAAAACTTTGACAGCGAGTACGCTCGTGAGAACTTCGGTATGTAGAAGAATCTCCAGGAGGTATGAGTATTGTCGTGTTACGATGAATTTTTTGCATCTTGATCTTTCTTACTAATTTGCTTCGCGTTGTTGTGCAGACTACTCGGAATTTTGCCATCTACTTCGAGCAGCTCCTTAAGTCGTTGGACTCAGCTAGTGAGGGGCTGGGTCAATCAAGGAAGGAGCTTCAAGCTGAGAGGGAGAAGCAGGCTGACTTGGCCAATAAGCTCGCTTCGATCTCGGGGGACTTGAAAGAGTCGCAGCTCGAAGGACAGCGGTGGAAAGAGAAATACGATAGCTTGAAGAAGGAGAGGCATGAGCTTGCACGTCGATGTAAGAGCCTCGAAGAGGAATTGAGAGCTTCTGCTGCGAGGTTCGAGAAGGAGAAGCGTAAAACTGAGATGGAGCTTGACTCCTTTAAGGGTCGGTTCCACAAGAGCCAAGAGGAGAGTCTCAAAGAGCAGAAAGCGCATGAGGCGGAGGTGGAGGAGCTGAAGAAGGGAGTAGGGGTCGATTATCAGGAGGTTGTGGCGAACCCGGAT
Organism: Plectranthus barbatus; assembly: GCA_026898455.1. Taxonomy (NCBI): domain Eukaryota; kingdom Viridiplantae; phylum Streptophyta; class Magnoliopsida; order Lamiales; family Lamiaceae; genus Plectranthus; species Plectranthus barbatus. The sequence continues at coordinate 74,422 of JAPKLW010002051.1, forward strand.
TTCAAGTCGACCTTCGACTTGCTTGTGGACATGGTGAAAGGATCCATCTGTGCCGTGGTTGGTCGAAGGTGTCCGGAGTTCGACTTGGACAACATCACGCGCCCCCCTACGCCTCCGGCTTCACCCCCTGTCGTCACCGAGGGAGTTCTCCTCGATGCTGAGATACAAGAGGCTAATAAGGAGCCGACCCGCCTCGAGTCGATCCCCGAGACCGAAGTGGAGAAAAGTACCGAGGAGAAGGAGGCTGACAGCTTCATCAATGAAGACGGAGGTGTGGGAGCCCAGAAGAAGGCTGAAGAGGATGTTGTCGTTGGAGAATAGTTGTTTTCCATTTCTCTTTGTAATCTAGACTATAGTTTCTCTTGATGTACATTTACATTGCTATTTGCTCTGTTACTTCCAACTTAAATGTCTACTATGTTTTCGAGTATCCTTTGTATCGAATTGCTTTTGTCAACATTCGCGTATGCCTGCTTCGTGCTTTGACTCTTGTTTATCGAATTGGGGCTTCTCTGTTGGAGCAGTCGGCTCGACTTAGAGGAGCTTAGGGGGTCGGTGCTGAGAAGCCTAGCTCGTCGACATCGATCCCCTTACTTGGCTGCGAAACAAGCGATATGAGGTCAGGTTGGGCGATGCCTAGGCATCGCCCCTCCGACGCTCAAGTTAGTAAAGGCGTTGTGAATAATAAATAAAAGGAAATGAAAGGAAAAAGTAGGGTAGGAATAGCGTATCTGTATACTAGTGATAGTATTTTTTTAAGTGTTTGATGTTCCAACTATTTTGCACCCTTTTTCCCTCGAGTGTCTCGAGCTGGTACGCCCCGTGCCCTACTACCCTCGACACCTTGTAGGGGCCTTCCCAGTTGGGGGCTAGCTTTCCTGCCCCGGACTCTTTCGTGTTTTGGAACACCCTCCTTAGGACCAGGTCTCCTTCTTGAAAACTCCTTAGCTTTAGTTTCTTATTGTAGAACCTCTCCACTTGAAGTCATCGCCGGGAGGCTCTGGTTGCCGCGCCCTCCTGTACCTCGTCTATAAGTTCTAGGTTCTTCTGGAGGAGATCTATGTTCTTTGCTTCATCTGCGAATTCTACCCTTGGGCTGCGTGCGATGATCTCGACGGGCGCCACAGCCTCGACTCCGTAGACGAGCGAGAATGGGGTGGCACCAGTGGCGGTCCTTGGAGTGGTCCGATAGGACCAGAGGACTGCGGGGAGTTCCTCTACCCACCTGGACCCGTGCAGACTCAATTTCTTCTTCATCGTTGACATCACTATTTTGTTGGTCGATTCCGCTAGACCATTCGCTTCAGGGTACCGTAGCGTTGAGAACACCAGCTTTATCCCGTAGGTGTCGCAAAAGGTCTGCATCCTTTCGCTGGCGAATTGTCGCCCGTTATCTGTGTGTATCTCTTTTGGGATTCCGAAGCAACACAAAACGTATTTCCACAGGAACTTGATAACCTCTAGATCGCGGGTTTTTCCCAGGGCTTCACCCTCTACCCACTTGGTGAAGTAGTCTGTTACCATGATGATATGATCCTTTTGGCCGGTTCCCTTTGGAAGGGGCCCTACTAGATCCATCCCCCACAACATGAATGGCCACGGGGTAACTGAGGCGTGGAGGGGTTCCGCGTTCCTGTGGGTGGAAGCCTCGAAACGTTGGCAGCTATCTGTAGGGTTTGAGTCTACGATGGACAACACGAGTTGCCATTAATGAATTTCTTGCCAAGGATCGTTCTTAGGATACCAGGAATAAATTTTAATTAAATAAACCATGCGAATCTTATGCATGCTCCTACAAAATTAATTGCATAGGATGGATCTAGAGAATACCTGATTTCACCGTTTGATCTACAGGACAGATCGGAGAATAACAACGATGAAATAGATCTGGATCTTGGATCTGGATCTGGATTTTGGACGCCGGGGTGGACGGTTGTTCCTACAGATCTGATCTTCTGATCTGTTCCCTTGCTCCTTGGAAATCTGGTGAGGATTATCTACCAAGTTGAATCCGAGATCTGGAGGAATCGATCAATTCCTCCCACAGATAGCCGTCGCCGTTCTCTCCCTCTTTTTCAATATACTGAAAGTCTAACTTGATCTGATGGAGAGAAGGCCTTATATAGTGTTAGGGTTTTTGAGAAACCCTAACCCTAATGGGCTGTGAGCAATTAATGGGCCAGACCAGGGATCAGATGCAAATAATAAAGTGGGCCCTCTTTATTAATTAATCCTTCCTTGTTCAACCCAGAACATAATTAATTAATAAAACATTGTTTTAACCTTCACCACGGTAACAATGCTGACTCGCCCCTTTATTACCACGTTATTAGGAACGAGTTGCACCAAACTAACATGATCCACATATTTAAGGCTTTAGACATTCATTAATTAATTTGGCCTATGACAATTAGCCACAATTAATTAATCTCTTATTTCCTGAGTTACACCACTCACTCCTTTTCACTTATGCCTGAATTAAATAATTCAACCTGCAGGGTTTAGCATAATGAACCTTGTGAGCTCCTCAGGGAATGTCACCATCCTGTAACGGATATGCTTACCAAAACGTCCAGACTAAGCAGGCCACACAGAAATTTCCAACACCCAAAATACAAGTATTAGAGTACATGTAAGACTCGCCACTCTAGTAAATTAAAGTGTGGTCAATCTGTGTGTGCCCCTTATCCTTCAGTTAGGTTTAAGATCATAGGAAGTATGTTAGGGATCTGGCTCATTCGTATGTCAATGTGAATGGCACATCCCACTGTTGATCCCATCAATACATAACAATGTACCGACACATCAAGTAGCTAGGATAAGCCCACTTATGAACCGATGTGTTGCAGCTTAGACCGACAGCCTATCCAGGGACCGTCTCAGCTGTGATACTGTTTATACCTCGCTAGGTCAAACGATTCATATGATCCTCTGTGATCTCCTACACACCATATGATCATCCCTATAGGCGAGATAATAGGATATTATAGTTCGTTGTATGTTTGTTCCATCAGACAACGAGCATTGTTGCGGCAACATATATGAAAACCAGTGTACAAAACACTTAATCATATATGATTTCAGTATATAATTCCAACACTATCGCACCTCTTCACATGGTCGATTGCATCCTGCTTCAGAGTAGGCCAGTAAAAACCGGCTGTGATTACTTTATGAGACAGCGACCGAGCCCCGGCGTGGTTTCTGCAGTCACCTTTGTGTACCTCTGTGAGCACTCGGGGGAGGCAATACATCGAAGGAGGGGGCCTTCGAGTGAGCGCCTATATAACTCGCCGCCAATGAGAGTAAAACGGATGGCTGTCCTTTTGATCTTTGTCACGTCATTCTTATTGCCGATTGGAGGCTCCCCGGCTAGGTATCGCGCTATCGGAGTCCTCCAGTCACTTCCGTCTTGACTGACGGGTGCGACGCCGTTTTGGGTGGAGACGGATAGTGCCAGTAGCCAAACCTCGGGGATTGGTCGGGTACTTTGAGAGGAGCTGGAGGAGGCTAAACTCGCCAAAGCGTCTGCTCGGGCGTTTGACTCCCGAAGAATATGACGGAGATCCCATTCTTCTATTTTTTCTTTGAGTCCCTCGATCACAGAATGGTACAGCTTTAGGCGTTCTTCTTTTACGGCGTAAGTACCATCTAGTTGGTTGACCACCAGTTGGGAGTCACTTTCGGCGCGGACTCTACGAGCCCCGAGCTCCAAGGCTAGCTGCATACCTTGGACGAGTGCCTCGTATTCGGCCTCGTTGTTGGTTGCCAGGAAATCGAGCCTGATGGCTCGCTTGTAGTTCTCTCCGTGCGGATCTGTTAGGACTACTCCAGCCTCATTGCCGTGCACATTACTGGCTCCGTCGATTCTTAAGGACCATATGCCGGCATCCTCATCGACATTTGTCATGTGAGCTACCTCGTGTTCCGCTTTCAGTTGCAGGTTCGCAGAAAAGTCTGCAACGAAATCTGCCAACACCTGCGACTTGATGGAAGTCCTGGGTTCATACTGGATCCCGTATCCCCCTACTTCGACAGCCCATTTGAGTAGGCGCCCGGACAGGTTTGATTTTAGTAGTACGGCTCTTATAGGGTAAGCCGTAACTACTTTGATGGAATGTGCCTCGAAGTAGGGTCGCAGCTTTCTGGCAGTATTTACGAGTGCCAGGGCGAGTTTTTCCAATGCGGTGTACCGAGTTTCCGCGTCCAGTAGAGACTTGCTGGCGTAGTGCACCGGGTGCTGTTTGCCGTCCGCCTCGCGTACTAGCACGGCTCCTACCGCATGATCCGACACCGACAGGTAGAGTAATAGCGGCTCGCCGTCAACTGGTTTTGATAACAGAGGTGGGCTAGCCAAGTAAGCTTTCAGCTCCTCGAGTGCCTTCGCGCATTCTTCAGTCCATTCGAACCTTTTGCCCTTCCGTAACGTGTTAAAGAAGGAATGGGTCCTCTCGGAGTAACGTGATATGAAACGGCTAAGGGCGGCGAGGCGCCCAGTCAATTTTTGTACCTCCTTCGGGGATCTTGGATGCTCTATGCCCTGGATGGCCTTGATTTGCATGGGGTCTGCCTCTATTCCCCTCTAGGTCACTATATGGCCGAGGAATTTGCCGGATGCTACTCCGAACGAACATTTCGCCGGGTTCAGCTTTATGTTATACTTCTCCAAGGTCTGGAAGGTGTCTTCTAGATGAGCCACATGGTCCTGAGAATTGAGGGACTTGACAAGCATGTCGTCAATGTAGACCTCCATCGTGTTGCCGATCTTATCCTTGAACATTGAGTTAACGAGACGTTTCTATGTTGAGCCCGCGTTCTTCAACCCGAACGACATCACCTTATAGCAATAAATGCCTTGGCTAGTAATGAAGGCCATTTTTTCCTGGTCATCGGGGTGCATCTGGATCTGATTATACCCCGAGAATGCGTCCATGAAGCTCAAGAGTTCATGTCCTGCTGTCGCATTGACTATGGCGTCAATGTGCGGTAGAGGATAGGGGTCCTTTGGGCATGCCTTGTTTAGGTCAGTAAAGTCAATGCAGACTCGGTTCTTTTCGTTCTTCTTCTTGACGACCACCACGTTGGCAAGCCAAGTGGGGTAGTGCACTTCTCGCACCGACCCAATGTCAATGAGTTTCTGCACTTCCTCATTGATGGCCCGATTCTTCTCCGCGGAGAATTTTCGTCGCCGCTACTGCACTGGTCTGTAGTTTGGGTCCACTTGGAGGCGGTGTGTGATGACTGATGGGTCGATCCCGGTCATGTCGCGATGTGACCAGGCGAATACATGAACTTTCTTCCGGAGGAACCCTAGAAGGGCGCTCCTGACGTCAGCGGGAAGCTCCGCCCCTATGAAGGTGGTGCGAGTCGGATCAGACTCATCGATGGTTACTTCCTCCAGCTCCTCGGCCTCTGGTCGACCCGCAAGGGTCGATATAGAGCCGTGCTGTTGTGAACAGACGGCTCGGAAGCTTGCTTAGTAACAGTCCCTCGATGCCTTCTGTTCTTCTCGGATAGTCTGGATACCCCAAGGAGTGGGAAACTTGCGCGCTTGGTGATATGACGAGGGAACCGCCTTGAGTTCGTGGATCCAGGGCCTCCCTAGGATGGCGTTATGCGCGGAGGTTGCGTCTACAACTTGGAACTTCACATCCAAGTTCAGGCCTCCGCAGTACATGGGTAGAGTGATTTCTCCAACCGTCTGCTGTTGGCCCCCATTGAAGCCGTAAAGGGTCATGGTTACTTGCTCTATCTTGCTCATGGGGATCTGCATCTCTTTCAACTTCCGAAGGAACATGATGTTCGCGGAGCTGCCGTTATCCACGAGCAACCTCTTTACCTGATAATTCGATATTAGGAGCGATACCACGAGTGCGTCATGATGGGGATGAACGAGCCCCGGCGTGTCCTCTGCGGTGAATTCGATGGCCTTATGCTGCTGCATGGGGCTAACGTGGTGGACCTCATGATTTAGGATCCTGCGGGCCCTCTTGGCCGCAGAGCGTGACCTTCCGCTAATTTCCGATCCTCCAACGATCACGTGGATCGTTTGCTTGGCGGGCGGTGGCTTATTTTGAGGTTCCGCGTTTCCAGTAGGATTTGTCTACCTACCCCTCGTCCAGGTGTTCTTTCCCTTGTTGGTTAGGTACTCGGTAAGGAAACTGTTCTTTAAGAGCTCGAGCACCTCTAGGCGTAGGGCCTGGCATTCCTCGGTTTTGTGGTCATGGTCATTGTGGAAACCACAAAACTTCTTCGTATCCCGCGTCTTGGGGTCGGATTTCATCTTGGCGGGCCACTTCACAGCACCACCGAGCCCCTTGAGCACGTTGTTGACCAGGTAGTTCTGGTCAATGCAGAGGTTGTAGGGTACCTCCCCAGCACGGGACGTGCGACTATAAGGATGATCTCGTCGGGAGCGATGCTCATCACGGAAGTCCTTCCAATCCACGTACCTCGACGTAGAGGAGCCTCCTCTATATCGAGGCTCTCGATGCTGACTAGCGAGCTCGTAGGCTTTCTGCTCGTTCAGACGCGCTATGCAGTTCAGCTCGTCCTCTTCCCAATTAATCTCGGCCCAGGCTTGTGAGAGGACTAAGTCCATATCGTAGCAAGGGTGGCTGGTCAGGTCGCGGTAGAGTTTAGAGGACACATCTAGGCCATTCTTAAAGGCAAAGACTGCAGTGAGAGGAGGGCAGTTCGGTATAGAGGCGAGCTCCTGGTTGAAGCGCCCCACGTAGGACCTCAGAGACTCTCCCTTTTTAATGCGTATGCTGTTAAGCGCATCAGGGTGTTTGGCCACACGTCGACAATTAGAGTACTGCTTTCGGAAAGCCATGTGGAGTTCTGAGAACGTCGAGAAAGAGCTCCTCGGTAGGTTGACGAACCACTAGAGGGCTGGTCCGGTGAGACTTGCCCCGAAGCTCTTGCACATGCAAGCCTCGCGGAGGTCTCATGAGATTGAGGTGGTCAGCATCTTCTGTTTATAGAGGGCTATGTGGTCCTCCGGATCGGTCGTCCCGTCGTACAGCTGAAAAGAAGGCGGCACAAACCTCGCTGGGACATCGGTGTTAGTGATGTCGGGTGTAAAAGGCGAGTCTGCGTAGCTGTCACGCGGTATCAGCGAATCCGGGGGAATGATCCCCGGGATGCGGCAAATGAGTTTTTCCAACCCAGCCATGCGCGCCTCGAGACGCTTCTCATATTCGCCCCGTGGCGGTTCGGTAGCGAGGCGATCAGTTGGGTGGTAGGTCGTCGTTCCCGCAGGTCTGCGCCCTGGATCCGACGTCGCCGGCGTGTCAAGGTCAACCGCCTCCTCCAGGTCATGGGCTAAGTTCTTGCGGGGATTCATCGGTTTCTCGCCAGTGAGGGGCTCCTCGATGAAGGGTTGCTTCTGGAGCGCCTTCTCCTTGCGGAGTTGTTCGGTCTCCCTACGCAGGGCATGGTTGGTGGCGTGCAATTCCATGATTCTGGAGTCCGTCTCCTTCGCACGGCGTCGATTTTCCTCGGCCTCCTCAGCTAGTCGGGCCAGGATTGTATTCAGCAGCTCCGGAGGTACGGCTTGAGCGCCACTGGTTTGCAAAGTCTGGCGCACTAGCTCATCGACAGGGACGAGTTCCTTCGGTGCCGAGGAGCTCGGTGGGCGAGCCCCAGCCGTCTTCCCCGCTTGATTTCCCGTTTTCTCGCTATTACCTGCCATTGAATCAACGAAGAAAACACGAAAAATAGTTCCAAGGGCCCCACGGTGAGCGTCAAATGTTGAGGTTCGATTTCACGAGAAAGCAAAGCCCTTAGAACTTTATACGGAAATCGCAAATAACAACAAAGAATTCAGGAAAAATAAACGAGGACTAGCAACATAAGATAAATAAATAACAAATGAAATTAAATGCGCGTGCTTATTATAAATGAGGGACGAAATCAGAGATGAATTTGACAGAGTTTCGGCTTGTTTTTGCTATGAGAGAATCCCTTTATAAATGAGCCTCCAGCCCCTATTTATAGACAGGATAGGGGCTGGCAGGCAGCAACTAAACCTAGGCGTCGAGCAGCAACGGCTCGCCGTGAATATCGGAGCGGTTGCGAGTTTTTCGGAGGTGGTTAGGGTTCCAACGCTCGGGCGCCGCCAGCAAGCTAGGGTTTCTCTTCCTGGAGCGCCTCTATGTCGACCCGCTTGGCTCCTCGATATCGAGGTGCTTTGGTCCTCGACGGCGAGGCCTTGACTTGTGCAAATTCCAGCGTCTTGTTGGCCTTGGCGGGTTAGTCATCCGGGTCGGACTCGTTTGCACGGGCCGACTTGTCTATTGGGCCTGGGCTCGTGGGCCTGGCCCCAACACTAACTAATTCTCTTCTATAAGTATATGAAATGTTTTTAACTTGTACATAGGATGATCCTATACATATGAATAAAAAATCTTAACAGAATAAAAAAAATGTTTTAAAAATTCTTCTACTATCTTAATCTGCATATACAAAGATATATTATAACGTGAGTAATATTATTATACCTAGCAGGTGTTGTAGGAGAGTATGAATAAATCACTTTCGAAACTTATATTATTAATATGACATTTAATTTGGGTGATTATTAGATAAATAAAAGTAATACAAATTAATCTTTCGGAATAATTTATAGATGGATGTTTGGGCATGTTATTTTTCATATATTCAATCCTTATGTATTGTAAATATATCATCCGAAGTAAATATGCAAAGTGTTTGTTTATATGCTCATACTATATGTGTAGAATTAATATAGATTATTTATAACAATTTTTTTATATGTATAAATTTATGTTAGCATATAAGGCGTGTTCAATCATATAGGGAGTGAATCCGGTGCTAAAAATGAGTTTATGTAAATATAAATAAATCCACAATACATTTATAAAAATGAATGACCCATATTAAAACTTATTCTTAATCTTATGTTTAGTTGGTTTATATTTTATTATTGAAATATAACTTTCTTAATTGTTAAATATATTATTTTTAAAAAAACTATGCTTATTTTTTTAAAAAAAATTCAATAGTTAATATGATCCATTTAAGATTTCAGATTCATTCTTGTTTAGCATAAAAATTGTTTTTAAATCATATATAATACTTTAGTACGTATTAATGATAAGCACATGATGTGATATTAAGGGTTTCAATTTTCCAATCGAATAATTATACAATAAAAAACTTAATTAACTATGGAAGTCTGTCATTGCAACTTTCATATACAGTTTTAATGAAATACGATAGAATCCAATGGCCCATATGCAAAATTGCCCTACATATATCATTATCAGCTAAAAATATATCATACACAAATGCCGTGAAATGAAAAAGGAAAATAGAGATGATGAGGAGGAGGATGTTGTGCACAAGTTAATATACTTAAGTTGTAATAAATTAAAGATATTGAAAATAATTAACAAAAATTCACTATCATATTATATTATTACATCAGTCACATAGATTAACTTACACTTACGATGAGCATTAACATATTTCTGCAAAATATATATTTCGAAAATGAACAAGCAGGGGCGACACTATATACACGCTGACGGGTCGGCCGTCCCCACAGTATTTCGATACATATATTTAAAAAAAATTATAAAATATTAACCCTACAAAATTATAATTGAGCCTCCACAATACTCGAGTTCTACATCCGTCCAATGAACAAGTACAATCGATCGATTGATAAAATACATGAGAAACATGTATTATAATAAAGGACTGTATCTGTATCTACTGTGTCTTATCACAAGAAAAGTAATGTGAGACGAAAAGAGGAGAGAAGAAAGAGAAAGGGTAAAAGTGAATAATTATTATCATTAAAATATTTATTTATACAATAAAAGCCAAAATATTTGGTTAGGAAAATATTAAAAACAAAGCATGAACATGTATGTATTTTTAGTAAACAAATCAAATGATTAATCCAGACTTACTTTTTCCTAACAACTTTAAATTTTTTCTTGCACCGTTTTTTAGGACACGATAACATCTTTTTTAGAAAAATCACGATGACAATGATTCTGCTGCATTATTATCTTCTTCTGTAATAACCCTTAATCTAAGGGGAATCCCTTTACCTTAGCTTATCCTCTAAAGAGCATTAATTTTTACATAAATTATCCAGTTTTCTCGCAAAAAAAAAAGTTTAAAAAAATTAAGAGCATTAGTCTCATACCAATAATTATTGTTTGTGAGTGTAGTAAAATTAATATTTTATTAATGAGTACGAAAAATTTGTCATTTTAAAAAACATAACTAATATAGCGGGACAGACCAAAAAAAGAAAGCGAGACTATTATAGTGGTATGGAGGGAGTATATCAAAACTACCTTGAGAAAATACCTCAACACAAAAAATGCATAATGCTTTTAAAAAAATACCTGATACTTATTTTGATAAGTATATATATAGATTTAATGACGGATCTAGAAATTCTCGGAAGGGGGATTACATTACAGAATTGAGTAAATTTAAAATTTTATTTTGTCTCCACAACTCTTGTATAGTTGTATCATATTTTTCTTCTTCTTCAGCCTGTTTTTCTTCTTCTTAACTTATCGAAGAAGATAGCTAACTCATAAAAAATCGATCCCTATACTGTAACATCCAAAGAAAATAAAAAAATCGATTGGGGATGGAACCCCCACCATACACATGGATCCGGCCATGTATTGATCGATATATATTAATTTAGAACCTAAAAACAATTTAATTTTAGAGTAAAACTTATTGAGAAAAACAGATTGATAGGGAGCCATTCCCAGTAACGGTCAGTAAATGAATTATTGAAATAAAAAAATGCAAGAAATATAATAATGTATAAAAAGAATGCGATGAGAATAAAATAAAATAAAGAAAAACTTTAGAAAGCAAAGGGCTCCACCTCCTCAACCTGTTTTTGTCTTTCTTCATCAACACACTTACCATGTTATGTATCATGCCCTTCCCAAAAGCACCCAAAAATTTAATTAAAAAAATGTATCATGCCTTTTAATTTAATTATAATACCCCGCATGAAAACTTTATTATTATTATTATTATTTGATGCTATACCATAGTTTCTACTAATTTTATATGCTTTTGTGTTAGACGAAGTTGCCATATATATTAATATTATGGTTGCACACGGTCCCTACTCGGGTCAGGATTTTTTTCATTTTCAAATTCTAAGAAATTTTAAAATATTTGATTTTGTATTGAAAAAGTAGTGACAATTTTGTGCGAAATTGTACAACTAATTATATATTGAATGTGTTTATTATTTTGTTAGTATGGCCATTCAATATTTCACCTCTTTATTATAATATGATTTAAGTAACTTATTATTTTTAATTAGTTTGATAAAATGGCCATGATCCCCAATCGGCTATAGATCTAATTAAGTGAGACCTCTAGTGCTAACTCTTGTATAGATTTGATTGAGACATTATTGAATGTGTAATACTTGTATAGGATTTGAGAGTCGAGAATTTGAAGACCCATATCCACATAAAATTTGTTTTGTTCATTTAGCTGATAGTTATGAATCATTCAATCTGCAAGCAGTTGAAAAGAAAAGAGTATCAGTTTAGGAGAAATTGGAAACTGCATCTAGGAGTTTTAAAGTCAGTCTCATGAGCTGATTCTTTGATCAACTAATTAACATTTATGAAGTATTTTCGTACTATTGATTCAATAACAAAAAGCGCATGATTGCATATTTTCATAGATCTAGAAGATATTAAGGACATGTAAATATCTCTATAGATTATACTAGTTTTGTTTCCTTATTTTGTGTACATATATAAACTCTCTTGTAATTCATTCGGTGTGTGTAATAAATCAAATATTGTCTTATCAAAACCTGCAAAAGTATGTGTCTTCTCAAGCCTTTCTCAGAGGCTACAATTCAAACTGAAGATTATAAATATTTCATTTAAAGAAGAAATCGACTTTCAATCTTTAAGTGATATCTCTCAATTTCTCCAAACTCTTAGAAGCTATCTGAGTGATCTGCACCCGATCCGTGCCCTCTAGTTCATGTGACCACAAGAGTCATTAATTAGCTATTCACACAGTATAGGCTCCCAGACATTAGAGATCAATGTAATCAAACCAGAACTCGACGTTCTTGAAGGGAATTCAAACCTTCATATCTTGTAATTAAGAAATATTACAATCTCCAATTAGGAGAAGATCCAATGTTGTAACCTATATTTATGTACTGTCGGCGGTTGAAGATATCAGGAGGAGGAACCTAGCACGTGGAGCGTGGTAAAGATCAACCAACTAGAGGTTCGTGCGACTGGAGAATACCTGACGAAGCTTAGCATGTGAAGTGTGGAAAAGACTAACTGATGCGCATGTTTCCCATTTCAGAAGATTCAGAGTTGTAAGATGTGTTCAAACACCGTAGACAACAGAGAATAGTGAATGTCTTCCGTAAAGGTAGACGTAAGATAGTTGGCTCTGAACCACTATAAATTTTTTTTTTGGATCTTCTATTATTTTATTACCGCTTTCAGTTATTTACTTTTCAACTCATATATTTGAAACCCGACAATTTAATACTGTTGGAGTATAATGAAAATTACACTTAAGTTTTCTTAACTATCAACTAACTCTTTAAAAATCAAATGACAATTGTAATCGGGTTCACATAATTTATTCACTTCCATACATACTCACTTACATTAAGTTTGACAGATTGGGACAAACATTATTAGTGTTATCAAATTAATTATGCATCGCATATTGTACACTATGAAATGCGACATAGAATAGAATGCATAAAGCGTGAAGGTAGTAATGACACAATTGGCAATGAAAAGAGAGGATGATTATGTAAAAGGAAGACACAAAAGTTGTTGGCCATTTGAGTAGGTTTTTGATGTTACATTGTTGGTAATAATTTCAAAAAAAAAAATTTAAGTTCAATAATTTCATTTTTTATGTTTCAAAAAAAAAAAAAGGGATTCATTTAAAAAATAAATGAGAATCTGGAGCTACACCAATTATTCTTCAAACAAGTTATGATCCAAATCGGACAACCGTAAAAGCCAACAACTACAGGAGCATGCAACATTAACATCATGAAATAACATTAATTTATACATATAAATGTACAAAAGAGGCAATAATAAATGCATCTATATCTACAGACTAAATTAATCAACATAAAAAGTAGATTAGGAGAAAAAATAAAAAAGCCACACTTTAAAAGAAGATTGGTCTGAAGAAAAGCATAAACCAATTAAGCTTTGTTGGTTTTTGAGTGAATTAAGAATTTGAAGAGGCATATGCAAACCGAAGGGTTGTTTTTTGAAGAGGCATCTGCAAAAAAGGACGCCAACATTAGACATGCATATAGGAAATCCAGTCAATTTAACCCTTCAACTATTTTGTAGAATTTTGACTTTTAACTTTTTTTCAACTCGATTTTAAATTATTTCTTTATTTGAAAAAGTATATTAGTGTGCACAAAATTAGAGGTGGGGATTCGGTTATTTCAGTTAGTTTTGAGTGAAAAAATAACTAAATCAAAATAATCAAATTATTTTTTGGACAATCTAACCGAACTGAATTATCAAAATAACCGATATTCTTATTCGATTTTCAGTTATTTCTTTGGTTATTTCATTTATAACCGAAATTTAGTAAAAATCTAATATTTTAATAAAAAATTTAAAATCAAAATTATATATATATATTCGATTATTTCGGTTCCAAAACAATAACTGAACCGAAAATCGAAAACCAAAATATTCTTCAATCAAGCATTTCAAAGCGGAATGAGCAAGCATAATTTTTTTTTAAAAAAAGTGAGTTTTTTAAAAAATAATTGAATCAATCCAAAAATCAAAATAACCAAAATTTATTTAATTCAGTTTGATGTTTGATTTTTCTGATTTATTGCTCAATTAATCTTAGCCATCCATCCTAGCACAATTTGGGATCATATATAAAGACAAAATGTTATAAAATGTCTTAATTTACACTCCTTGAGGAATACCTTTTTTATATAGGTTCCCTGGGTGATTTGAGTTTCCATAAAACTTCATGGAATTGAATATTAAAAAAAAAAAAAAACTCAAGTATTGAGTCTTCATAGGAAACGTGACGATCTCTGTGAGGACTCAGTTATTTTATACAATTTCAGAAAATGTAGATCATAAAAACATGTCGGGTCATATTTTATTATGCATGAAGTGATTTTGGGCAGCCTAAATGGTAAAATTATGGGATTTTGTCTGAACACAGATTTCACTAGCATAAAGAAGTTCCTGAAATAGAAAAAAAGCCTAGTAATGGAAACAAAAGAGATTTGCGAAAAAATGGGTGCATGAATCTTTCTGCATCGAAGAAAAAAAAGAGGCACTAACTTCAAAGTGCTACTGTGGGAAAAACCACTCCTTGCAGCTTGACTTTTGATGTCTGCACTGTGAATCGTACACAAATAGAAAAAATCATTATGCATGTGACAAAAGTGGGTTGTTAATAATTTGATTCATTTTCTTAGGGGCCCTAGCAAAAGAACAAAAGTGTATTTACCAGCCAGCTTATTTAGTGAATCAGAGGTGAGGTGACCCTTTTCTTGATGAAGTGAGGGTGTGCAATCTCTCATTCTCTCTCCCACAGATAGGAAAGTTGAGGAAGCTTGTGGATCCACAACCAAGAGAGAAAGAGAGGGGTTAGTTTCAAGAATTCACATTGTTGAGTTTTTCTTTCCTCATGATATCATTTCTTGCATGATTTCTTACCACATTGTTGTGTTGTCTTGACTCTTGGATAGATTTGTTGTCCGGGTTCTTGCAAAATTGTGATTGCAATTCTTTTTTCTGAAATGGCTGACTTTCTTTGCTGTCAAGAATGTGTGATGCTGCACGTTTCAATTCTTAGGCCAACAGAAATTTAACTTTTTTGAAATCTTGAGTAATCTGACCGTTTCACTGCAAAATCACGCACAAGTAATTTGACATCTTGTTGAATCCTTGAAAATGGCTTAATTCAAGGGCACCACCTTAAAAACCTGCAGCTTTTCTGAGTTCGATTCTTTATTATAAATGGGGTGAATCAGCTTCAGTTAGTAATATATCTCATTTTTAATGCGCATTTTGGAGGGCAAGGAGTTACTTGACTCAACTTATTCCTTGCTTGAACGTTGCGTACATTTCACAAACGTATGCTTTTCTTGCTGGATAATTGGTTAGGTATATGAAGGAATCTTGACTAGATTTTTCACAGCATAAAAGCTAGATATTCACAAAATTCTACATTCAACAGGATCAAGAAAATGCACTTGAGAATTTAGTGAAGAAGAAGTTGTTTGAATTGAACCCTAGGCAACTTTTTCAGTTGATCTTTTATCTATCATGAGTGATTGGTTTTGATGTAGGATGGATGATCATGCGATGACAGAGACTTCATCAAGGGAGAATGGAGAGCTTAGTGGATCAGGGCAGGAGAATGTGAAGTGCTCAATCCGAAAGAAGAAGTCTCTGCGTGCTCGCTACGCATATGGTGTCATATTTCTGCTAACCAATATCATAGCTTGGCTCTTCAGAGATTATGGAGAGAGGATTTTACCTATGCTACCTTGTAAGTCTGCATTTCAACTATAGATTTTGGCTTGCAAGTTTTCCCTCCTCTTGTGCTGCATATTTCGAAATACAAAAAGCTTCTGCATCATGCCTTGTGCTGCTATACAATATTAAGAAATGTATATATTTGTTTCCAATTTGAAATAGTGGGATGCAATGGTATCTGTCCTAATGAATTCACAGTTACTTTTCAGTTTCCACACCTCTTATAAATCTAAAACTGAGTTCTGCATAAATTCTTGTTGTGAGCATGGAAAGAATTGATCAACTCATAACCTGTTCCCTACTGCAGATTCAAGAGCTTGTGGGGCGCAGGAGCGAGAATGCTACCATACGATGGGAGTGCTTCGTGTCAGCTTCGGATGCTTTGTATCCTTGTTTATGCATATCATCTCATTCACACCCAAACTCAAAATCACTTTAGACTACTAGATTTCTACACCGATCAATTTAAGGGGCGATCTTTCTTGACACACATATTCTAGATATTCTTCTTTTTAATGTTTCTGACAACATGTAACACCAAGAAACTGCATCAAGTACGCAATGGGTGGCATTCTGGATGGTGGGGTCTGAAGTCTGTTCTGTTGCTTATATCCTTCGTCATCCCCTTCTTCATTCCATCAGATTATATTCAACTATATGGTAACACATGAAACATTGAAGTTTGTTTGTTTAATCATGTGGTTTTTAAGCTAGTATTTGGCCATCTTGCAGGGGAACTTGCTCGGGTTGGTGCAGGGTATGTAATCTTCATATCGTTCGAACTTTTGGCCTATAAAACTTTAGATGTTGATGCCAATAATAGCAGTCTCATGAAAGGACTGATAAGTGATTACATTGTTGAAACAATGCTTAAATTTGAGTCTCCTAAAAATCTATGTTTGATCTGCAGGATTTTTCTGATTCTCCAGCTTATTAGTGTGATTGAGTTTATCACCTGGTGGAATAACTATTGGATGTCTGACGATAAAAAGAAAACAAGGTGAAAGATTTCCTGAGAAACTGCATTGATTGATGGATTCTAATGTCTTTGCCATCTGCAGCAGCTGTTCCTTCGGGCTGTTCATGTCTACAGTGTTCTACATAGCTTCGGTATGTGGGATCGCGGTCATGTACGTGTTCTACGCCTCAAAGATGTCGTGCACTCTCAACATATTCTTCATCACTTGGACTGCTGTTCTGCTCATCGTCATGATGCTCATATCATTACATTCTAAGGTATGACTTAATTAGCAGCTGTGCCTTTCTACACCGATGTGATGTACGGCCTCTTTTCATGATTAAGACAGGTGAACAGAGGCCTGCTGTCTTCAGGGATCATGGCTTCTTACATTGTTTTCCTCTGCTGGACTGCTATTAGAAGGTAAGGAATCTCAACATGCCCAACTACGCTCTCATGTCATGTGGAGCAAGGAACTGGTAAACTTAACCCGACGATCTCCATATCGGATGCAGTGAGCCTGCTAGTGAGAAATGCAGCCATCAGAATCAAGACAGTGGACAAAACAGTTGGCCTACAATAGTTGTAAGATTTCACACTCTCATCTCATTTTCTGCTTTGAATCTGCTTATTAGAGTACTTATTTTTCTGCTGCTGCTTCCAGGGGTTTGTCATCGCTCTGTGTGCGATAGTAATCGCAACATTTTCCACAGGGATCGACTCACAGTCATTCCAGGTACACTAACTCTTAACATTTTGATCATAGCAACAAGGATGTAAGATTCTGGTCGCATTCTGCAGTTCCGGAAAGATGAGATAGAGGAGCAACAGGATGATATTCCGTACGGATACGGGCTGTTCCACCTGGTGTTTTCTTTGGGGGCGATGTATTTTGCAATGCTATTCATCAGCTGGAATTTAGGGAGCCTCACAAGAAAGTAAGTGGGGTGCTTGCTTTTGCTTTGGTTTCTATGTTTTGTGTGTTGTTGATGAACTTCTAATGTGTGAGAGAGAATACAGATGGAGCATCGACGTGGGGTGGGCTAGTACTTGGGTCAAGATTGTGAATGAGTGGTTTGCAGCCACATTATACAGTATGTTCCTCTCCTTTCTCTCACATCAGAGAGAATTATTACATTTCTTGAGGTTTAAGGTTCTGATTTCTGATCATGTTTGGGGTGCAGTGTGGAAGCTGATATTTCCTACGTTAAAGCAAACAAAAGTAATGAACCATGAAGAAGAGGCTACAGAGGAAGTGTAGATAGATATCATGAATTTTGTTCTCTCATATATGAACACTCTAATGTAGCTTCATTTATATGATATACAAATATATATATGAAAAAAATTTATTCGATAGACATACCGCATCATCAAATGTTGGTGATGCACACGCGTTGAACAACATCAGCTTCGTCCAGCCCGTGAAGCGCATCGATCAACTGCATCCGCAGGGAACCCGGGCCTTTGGCTGACGCCATGCCTATCTCGCCAACAACACCAAACAAGGATAGTGCAGTCGCAGAGGCTTCAAACGGCTGTGATGGATGCAATGCAACGAAAGCAGCGATGAGGGCTGTCACCGCGCATCCTGTTGCTGTAATCTTTTGCAGCATAGGAACCCCATTTTTGGCACCAACCACCCGCTCCCCATCCGTAACTATGTCCACAGCCCCAGATACTGCGATTATACTTCCAGTGATTCGAGACAGGGACTTTGCTGCTTCAATAACATCCGTTGATTCGTGCAAACTGTCCACACCCTGCAATGCATAATCCGTAACGAAACCATAAATGATGATGCGATTTACAGTGTTTGCCAGTCAATAATCTGTATCTATATGGAATGTATGAGCTTCATTTGGAAAACAACATGTTCCATCTCCACTACATTTTTGAATGAAAAAGATAAAACATTTCAACAACATTAAACTACAGATCTGATAGAAAACTAGTTTTGAGATGCTAATGTCACAGCAGAGGAAGACAAAACACATAGATGTAGAATTTACAACCACAATTAATATCCCATATCTTAGAAGATCAAAACAATGGAAAAAGCAGGCTCTTAAATGTCAAAGGCTAGAGAAAGGAGCATTGAGGCCAAGAACACAGAAAACAACAGGGCTTTACAACTGAAGATCAATCAAAACTCAAGAAGCTGATAATTCTCCACCAACAGGAGGAGAAGTATGATTCTCCAAGGTCGAGTCTAGAAGAATTTCAAGGTAAAAGCAAGCATTTCGATTGTTCCAACTTCAACAGATAAAAACTCAACCGTACAAGTGCATTCTTAGAGCTACAACACGACTCACAAATCCACCAAAACATAAACCACATATGTATTGAGATTTATTTGCGAGTTTTATCATAGACCGTTTCCATGTGCAATGCAGATTAAAGACTCAGCCTATAATAAAAATACAAATACACATATATAACGATAAATGCATACCAATGAACACAACTCGAGAATCTTAAAATCAGAACTTCAGTAAACAATTCAACATACATTCAAGGCCAAAAAATATATAGATATTTTGAAGATAAATAAAAACCTTAGAATTCTCATGGACACAGCCCGTCAGAAGGGCCAAAATCTCAGACCCATTGCCCCTAACAACAGTAGGCTTCAATGTCAGCAACTCCACACACGCCCGCAACCGGAAACTAGAAGCTCCAGCGGCCACCGGGTCCAGAATCCACGGTTTTCTCGACTCATTGGCCACCTTCGCAGCCATCTTCATCGCCGGTAGCCAGTCCGGCGTGAGGGTTCCGACGTTGATGTAGAGCGCGTGGGTCTTGGGTGTGAAATCGGGGATCTCTTCAACGGAGTGTATCATCGCCGGAGACGCGCCAGCGGCGAGTAGAATGTTGGCGACTAAATCCATTGAGACGAAGTTTGTTATGCACTGGACTAGCGGCGTTGAATTTGATTTCCGAACGGTTTCCAAGTGGGTCCATGCTAGTCGGGACCAATATTCCGACTCGTCGGCGGCTGCGGCGCTTTTGGGTGGGGTTTCGGACTCCATGGCGGTGGCGAAGTTTCCCCTCTTTATCGGGATTTTGATATTTTGTTACACCGCAGGCTTCCCGGAAAAAAAAAAGAAAAAAAAAAGTCAATTAATTTCTTTATTATTGAGTTTTTTTTTAGAAAACTTTATTTTATTGAGTTTGTATTTGGAGAAGTCTATGTCTACGTATATATTGAGTGTGTAATTCAATCGAAATTAATTTTACACTTTTGATCAAATCAAAACTCAAAATATATTTTAACTAAACGATGTATTTTATACATTAAAATAATAAATTTAAAAATTTAAATATATTATTTAATCAAAATATGACAAATTCTCATATGAGACGGTTTCATCATTTTTATTATTGTGAGACGAATTTAATAAAATGATGTACTCCATTTTTTTATTGTAAATGATGTCTCACTATTTTTATTGTGAAACGAATTTAATGAAATAATGTGTTTCTTTATTGTAAATGATGTATTTCTTTGTTGCAAATAATGTAATTTTTAAAAATGAAATGATGTATTTAACGTATTGAAATAATGTATTAAGGTGCGTCTCACAATAAAAAAATGTTGAGACCGTCTCTCAGGAGACCAACTCATAAAATATATATATCAATCAAAATACGGTTCATGGTAAAACTTCATTCTGAATAGACCCCCAATCTATACACACGATTGAGGTCAATTATCCAGCAATTAAGTAACGATAACAATTATAAAATGAAGTATATATGCTCGTTGCAGAATTCATATATGAAATTCAAATCCCTAATTTTTCAATGGGAAAGTCTCAGGTTAGACACGCCTAAATAGTTAAGGCGATAAAATTTATTCATTAATCCAAGCAATACATATCTAATATACTTTAATTGAGGATTAATAAACTCTATTTGGGATGAGTGAATTTATTTGAGTATGGATAAAATTCGCCTAAATCATTTAGGCGTGCCTAACGCAAATTTTTGTCATTCTCAATTACTATTACTTTTTCAAAAGTATATACAAACAATAGCAAAACTATCTCAATTTCATTTTGTTATGCGTTAGCCATTTCATTCTTGTGAAAGATTCCGATCTCCTTTAAATTACTAAAAATCACGAGGAAAATCATGCTAACTTCAAACAGCTTGAGTTAATTTTTCGGAAATACAGAAATAAATATTTTATATCTACAAGTTTTAAATAAGAATTTTTAAAATCCATCCATTCAAACTCATTTCTAAAATAAATAACCACAGAAAAGTGCTGAATGTTTGTTGAGGAGGTCGGCTAACTAAATTTAAACAAAATAAATAAATAAAAAGACTAAAATTAAGCACACTCTGATATTTAATATTACAAAGTTGTATTGAAAAGAAAAAGTAGTGTCTCCATTCAAATTTCTTTTAGTGAAAGTTGGGTGTTTCAACCTAAAATCTTGAATATCTACTTTCTTGCTTATTCAGAAATAAAAGTCAGGTGAGAATTAAAATATTTTGACCTTTAAAAAAATCAATTTAATTGGTCGGAATAAATTAGGCTGAGGCTGCTGCAAAATATTATATATCGGGCCGATTAATATCTATATTAATAAATTTTTGTCTTAATTAAAATATCAATTTTTTGTTATATTAAAAATCATAATATTTTAATTAGGTTTTAAGTTAGTGTTGGTCTCGAGATCAGAGTTGATGGACAACGAAAATATTGATTAAACAGTATAGCATGTCGCAAACTAATTGTTGCTCTCCAATTTGTGTTTCAGAAAACGTTTTGTTTAGCAAGTTGAGGTTTGATCAAATTTCAAATATACTAAAACACAAAGAAAGTGTTGAGTTTCAAATCTTTGCAGAAAAGTAACTAAAGCAATAAAATGGAAAATGATTTATAGAGGTTTGGTGCCTAAAGTCCTTCGTCCTCTCTTCAAACTCAATCTGGAAATCACTAAGCTTTTCAGAAGTACAAAGAGATCACAATCTATAGCTAGCTGAATGCTAATATTTACCAGTCCACTAAGTCACTTACCCAAAGTTTCGAATCTACCTTATCGGGTGCAAGTCGATATATCAATATCAATTCAATCCAAACTCTCTTATTAAATTGTTTATTCCATGAGCATTCTCAATATTATCCGAACTCTCATGCTCTTTAGCACGAATAATTTAATTCATTTAAAATTAATGTTAATAATAAATTGTGTGGGACGGGACCAACAATAAATCCGGAAGCAGGGTGGGACACGGTTTTTCATCCCGAAATCAATGCTAATCTAATCCTTTATTTTGTCTCTTCCAACTCCATTTTTATTTTAAATTTAATTCTCTTTCTTTTTCAACCCACATTAATTCTGTGCTTTGCGCTTAAACTTTTTTCCCTCATTATAACATTTGTTGCATCGTTCTTATAGTTAATTTATTTTTTTATAAGTTAGTTTTATAAAAATGTAAAAAAAAAAAAAGTGGTATGATATAAAGGCGGATTTAGAAATTTGAAATTGGAAGTACAATTTATAAATAAAATAAATTGGAGGTATATTATGTAAAAATATATTTAAATAATTGAAAAAATATATAATATAAGAAAAAAATAATAAAATTATGTTATACTCATTTGTTAATTTGTAAAAATTTGTGTATTATATCCAGTGACTAAAATGGTAACCCTTTAGAGCAATTACAATTTCAGGACCCCGGTCAATATATTTTTTTTAAAGAGAAAAATGAAATAGAGAATTGGTTATAATATACGGCAAGAAGCCCGTTGGCAGCTAGTAAGGTTGGACTACGTGTCTCACATGAGTCTCGAGTCGTGCAAGAGAAGAGATCACAAGAATTTGTATGCAACCAACTTTACTTTCTTCCCTCTAAAATATATCTTTTTACCTTAAATTATTAAATTGTATTAATTTGATTATATGTAAATAGATTTTTCTATGTTAAATAAGAATAAATCTGTAATATTAAAATCAAAACCTATGCATATGATTAATTTAATTTCACATGAAAAATTGGATTGATTTTTACATATTGGATAGGCCTTCAAGCGGGCTATAATCTACTAGCTTTGTGTTCAGAAAATGATTGTTTAATAGGTCAAAAAATATTATTTAGTCAATTTATAAGTAATACTCCAACATTTGATGTGTTGGATTTTAAATTCAGTGTAGAAAGCTTGAGGCAAGTAGTAAATGATAATGATTTAGAAGTTCGGATTACACCGTCATACGTCATCTCTTCAGACGCGCAGACTGGAAGTACTAAGCTGGTAATTACAAAGATGTCAACGGTCTGTTGCTAGTTGATGAATGCCGCATTCACCAGTCTACTACTCACTCGCCAAGTCCTTCGCAATCTAAAATTTCTTCAAGCTTGAAGCGTGGGCACACCACCTAGGCCTTCAAATGTGTGAGTTTGAGTTCATCTCAAGAGCGTAAATTATAGCTGCCACCGGATAAGTGACAACTATAAGATATTTTCTTACTCTAAGAGTAAGAAAACAGAAGTAGCTCTTGCAAGATACACAGAGCATCGTGTTCCAGAAGAAATATAGAAAGTTGATAAAATCAGTCTGAAAGATTTTAGATATGGAAGTTGATATCTTTTGAGAACGACTAATTCGCAGAGTATGTTAGAAAGTTGATAGTGGTGATTTTCTGGTACGGTTAGGGTAACCTTCTCAAGGTGATTTACAGCCTGTATTTATATGCGCTCTTGGGAAGGTTTGAACTTTTGCCCGTTTGTAGCCGTTGTGAGATATTTTGGAAGAAGTCAAATCAAAAGTCTCACTTTTTCTGAGACATCTACTGCAGGTACCACTTTTTGGTAGTGGTAGTTCAAAAAGCAGATTGTGTCAGAACGACCTCCAACTAGTCCTAGGAATGTTTGTTGGTAGATTCCTTGGACATACAAGTTTTACAATACACAGCTTTAAGTTCTCCACACTTAAAGTATGGTCTTGTAAAGTGTGGGCTTGTCTTGGTTGGGGGAAAGGTCTCTGCTTGCGTTTGGGGATCGCGCTTGATGGTCACTCCTTGCTAATAGTGATGTGTCATTCATCAAACTTCGATTGTAGGGTTATTTTCTGGTGAAGGTCTTTCTGTCAGCAAATACTCATTGCTCAATGATGGTGATTTTGCTCAATGCACAAGAATTTATAGAGGTTCGGACACAAGAGCCCTACGTCCTATTTTCAAACCTTAAGTTTGAAATACACTAGGTATTAGAATACAAAGGTTCTCACGATCTATCGCAAGCTGATGAATGCCAACGTCCACCAGTGCACTTGCTTCCAGATCGTTGCTTCCTCTGCCTCGCAGATCCAAAGTGTGGGCACACCACACACACTCTGTCTCTGAAGTTCGGGAACTTTAAGGTTCGTCCTTGAATCGTCCATCCGTTTGGCTAGATGCTCGCGAGAATCACAGGTTGGAAAAAAATTGTGATTGTTGTGTTCTTACTTGGAGAGTAAGAACACCAAAGAAATAACTTGTGCTTAGATAGCAAAAAGTCTCGTGTCCAAGATGGCACATAGAAAGCTATGCAATAGCCTTGAACGTAAAAAGCTTAGAGCACTTTTGAATGTTCGGTAGAGAAGTTCGAGTAGATTTGAAAGTTGTTAGAGCGCCCAAAACTTTTCTTCTTGGGACACTTCGTCTATAAATAGACGAAGTGTGATAAGTTTGAATTTGTAGCCGTTGACAAACATTTTGGATGAAGTTCAATCAACGTCTCTTCTGTGAAGGACAGGTTATTTTTGTAGAAAATCTGCACCTGCTTTTCTGACATAGGATGTCGACATCGTAACGTGTGTAAAAATTGCTCTTCTAGTCAGTCCAAGGAATCAAAACTGGTCCATCACTAGGATCTTCAGACTTTAAGTAATTTCCATTCTTAAAGTTTGGTCTTTAGAAGGGTTCCTACTGACTTGTTCTTTGTGCCTCTGTGTTCGAGAATGATAGGTGTGAGTGAAACTGGCCAATTTCATGTTGGTGACATTAGATAGTTTTCTTCATGAGAAATCTTCAAATTAGTACTAAGGATTGTAGTCAGTTTCTTCTATCATCTTGCGAGACCAAATTGGAGGATTTTCAGTTTGACTTGATCAGTTCTATAACAACTCAATGGACACCTTATACAGGATTTTACATGTTTTGCACAGAATATAGCTAATCTAGAGACACTCTAAATCGGTGGTTTTTACTTTTTATACACTGTTTGACACATCAAAACATAATGATATATAGAATTACTTCCTAACAGAAAATATAATTAGTCTAACGGAACAAATAAAATGAAAAAAGAAACTAATCTAATGAGAGGAAGGGAGTAATATTTTTGTTTATTTGCAATCTTATTTTGAATCATGATCCACGTAAATTAGCAAAAGGGATTTCCTGCTACACGAAACCGTCTCTTCTTATTATAACTTAATATACTGTAAAAAAAATCAAGTTATGTTAACTAGAACAAGTCTTAGAAATTTAAAATAAATTCTATAAATCCTAAAAAATAAAAAACATTTTAAAGCATGAAAATATACTCTAGGAAAAAAAAAAAAAAAAAACACGTGAGGCCATTTTTTGACATGACATCCATAAGAAAAAGAACTATTTTAAAACATTGCAATCTGAATTTATAGGTAAACATCATGGTGAATTATATTTTTATTTTAATCCAAACATATATATGTGATGAGAATATCAGAATATGTGACCTCTTAGACTAAATATAATTTGAATTGAACATTATATATAAATAAAAGCATGTTACCGAAAGATGAACCGGCCATTATGAATTATTTATCTTAATTTGAAGTTTTTTTAATTATCTACAGCCACGACTTATTGTCCCATTAGGTTGCTAACTAAATAGACCCAATCTTAAATTAAACTTCACAGAAATCCAACCTAATACTCGAACTAATCAACTTATAATACGATGCAATCTGCATTAGTAATTTGATTTGTTACACCTCACAAATTACTAATAAATCATTATATCGATATATGGTCATAATTGATAATTTATAGCCAACTTCTTTGACAAATAATAATCATTGATGCTGAAAAAATGATACTCAAATAAAAATCCCATAGTATTAAATCCTTAATCTCATCGCAGTCCAAAATCCAATTTTTTCAGTCCTAAAATTGAAAATTTAATTACTCCTTGGGTAAATATCACATTCCACGAATAATATGATTTATACAATCATATTAAATGTTATTGTCCACTATCATTTTATATATATGGAATATATTTAGTTTGATTGTTATTATTATTATCTCCGTTTTATTACAGAAAATACTATCGCAATCTCAAAATCAAGATCACAGCATCAAGGTTTTTTAATAAGAGAATAATTGCATTCTCGAAATATGCATGCAACCATAATATTACAACCACTACCACTTGTCAATTTTATAATCTCACAAGTAGAGAAATGAGGTAATAACTAATTATAGCCCACCACTAATTGTATAATTATTTGATTTAATATATATTATTTTGAAAAGTATTTTTGAATATTAAAAGAGGGCACACTCTATCAAACTTGTACTGAAATATCATGCAATAATTCCCCAGTATGTAGTGAGAGATAAATATTTAATGCACAAAAAGTCAATAATTCCACATCCATCCAAAAAAGTTTTAAAAAAAAGAAAAGAAAAGAAAATCTGTGCCTCGTTTCATTCAATCTAATTTTCTTGATAATAATATATCTACCAAAAAAAAGAAAAAAGAAAAAAAGAAGAGAGGTAAAGAAAAAAAGAGGCGTTTCCTCTCTCTCTCTCTCCATCTCTTTCCCTCTCTCCAATCCAGTCGCTGAGCCAGAAATCCCAAAGAAAAAACCCATTAATATATGGAGATTCTGGACTCGGCCGAGGCTTTTTATGTTGCCGGCGATGGCCTCCTCGACTTCACGCTCGACGGTGAAGCTGAGGAAGACTACGACCACAAAACTTCTTATTCTTCTTCTTCTTCCTTGACGGCGGCGGCGGGTTTCGGTGATGACTCGCTGAGCGGTTCATTTCCCGTAAGTTTCATTCACTATATTAGTCTGCAGGTAGTTGATGAGTCGACTCGGACGAGTTGGTTCACGAAAACATTTTCGACTCCATTATTTTTCTTCTATTCAGTATTCACCCCGTGCTGGTTTTTAATTGGAGTTTTTGTGATTGTTACGAATCCTATCCCTGGTAGAGTAGTGGTGGCTGATAGCCGGCAGGGGTATTTTTGAGAAATTATGTAACAGTTATTAATCATTAAAGTAAAATTCTTTGAATTTGATGAAAGTGGATAGTTGGAATATATTGTTTGTAGACGACGAGATTGAGCTGTAAAACCGATGCTATGCTGATGTCTTTTCCAGTATGCGTGAATGATGGAGTTACACTGTTTTATTCCATAATTGAAGAGACAAAATTAAAATTATTCGATGCATTTGTCCACATGCAGAGGAAGGATCTTTTATTGGAATATTTGACTTTTTTGCCCCCATTGAATTATACAATTCTGAAAGAGTCAACTCGTGGTGACATGACAGCGAGTTCCTACCGACTCACTAATGATATAAACTTAATTTGCACATGAATTTTGTCGAACCGAGTTGGGCTCACTGAGTTGACTCAATCGAAGTATCATCATGTTTCAGGAGGAGGAGCTGGAATGGTTATCGAAAAAGGATGAGTTTCCGGCGGTGGAGACATGCTTCGGCATTTTGTCGGATAATCCCGAGCTTCTGTTGAGCCAGCAGAGCCCTAGCTCCATGCGCGAGAACAGCAGCAGCAGCAGCGACGGCAGTGGAAATGGGATCACATTCGGCAGTCTGAAAGTGGTCCCGGTCCGCCCCCGGAGCAAGGAACGGAGAAGAAGACGAAGGGGGAGTTACGGGGATGAGGCAATGTGGTTGAGGCAGCAGAGCTCGTCGTTGCCGGTGATGGGGCGGAGATGCTTGCATTGCCAGTCCGACCAGACGCCTCAATGGCGGGCTGGACCCATGGGGCCGAAGACGCTCTGCAACGCTTGCGGCGTCCGGTATAAGTCGGGCAGACTGCTGCCGGAGTATCGGCCGGCAAACAGCCCGACGTTCTCGAGCAGGCTGCATTCCAACTCTCACAGAAGGGTTGTTGAGATGAGGAGGCAGAAGCATGTTAGCAATTAGCTAGCAATTAAGAGTATAATTAATCAAGATTAATCATGGTTTATGAATATCAGGGTAGGATAATGGTGAGCAGTTACCTATTGCAGCAATTGATTTCTTGGTTTTTTTGCCTTTTTTTTTTTTTTTTGGGATTAGAGATCATTAGCATAGTTCGATTTTGTTTTAGCATTGATATTGGGTTTTTAATTGAAGTAGATTAAGGTTTGTTGTAATGGATTAGATGTGAAAGTGTGATTTTCTTTTGATCATAACCAGTGGGAAGTTTTGATGACTTAGATCAGTTTGAATGAATTGCAATTTGTTGAAATCCGACAACCCAACCTAAACCTAACACGAAATTAGTGGGTTGGGTCAACCCATTTAACTGTTGGGTCAATTTTGGGTAGAACTCACGAACCCAATTAAGTTTTGGGTCGGGTTCGGGTCACCTGTGGGTCAACCCGCGTAACCCTAATAACCCGCCAAATTATTAATTTGAAATTAATAAAGTTTTATATCTTACCATTTTAGCAATTATTTTTAATATATTTAATTTTTATTCATGAATATTATATTCAATGTGTTATACTATGAATTAAATTCTATATTACACCTCAAATTATTCATATAATAATAATAATAATAATAATAACAACAACAACAACAACAACAACAATAATAATAATAATAATATTAATAATAATAATAAGGAATATGCCTAACACAAATTCAATGAGGTTTGATTACAAAATTGTCCTACTAAAGATATTATAATTGTATTATATAAAAAATAGTAAATATAATAAATTAGTGGGGTGTAATATTTAAAGAAAATGACAAACATAAATTTCTTATATTTTTTATTATAAAGAATATATTTATGTTAAATATAATAAATATTATAAAGATAAAAATTGATATAATATTTTTTTTATGGGAATAGTTTTTTCACTATTCTCCGTTAATATATAGATAGATTATCTAATTATTTAAAATATAATTATAAGATTATAAACATATTATATATATGTGAATATATTAGTATATTTATAATGTATATTTTTTATATTATACATCTAAGTATTTTTATTTATTTGATAATACCAAAGCAAGTAGATAAAATACAAAGTTTATAAAGAAAGATAAAATAGTGAAAACATAAGGTTTTACTAAAATATATTATATATGTATGTGCTATAACATTAAAATATATCAAGTAAAATAAAATTAATGTGATGTGTCTATGTGCAAATTAATTATATGATATTTTATTTTATGATATATTAAGATGAAATTAATAAAGTTATATATCTTAACATTTTTTTTATAGATTATCTTTAATATATTCTAGTTTTATTCATTAATATTACACATATTATAATATAAATAATTTTCTATATTATACGTCAAACTATATATACATCTAATAAAAATAAAAAGAAGTACATTAAACATAAAGTCTATGAGATTTGATTTTAATATTATCCTATAATAATGTTATATTTGTATTATTCTAAAAGAATAGTAAATATAATAAATTAATGAGATATAATAATTTAAAGAAAAAGTGACAAATATTATTTTTTTAATATTTTTAATTATTTTTTATTGTATATATGTTATAATAGAATAAATAAAATAAAAATAAAAAATTATGTGAATTTTTGGAGTGAACAATTTATTTTACTACTTTGCTTATATATATATATATATATATATAGATTAATTTATTTATTTTTAAATTTGGTTAGAATATCTAAATAAGATTTGAACTAAAAAGATTTATATATTTTATTTTTTAAATTTGGTTAGAATATTTGAATAAGATTAAACGGGTCATTTGGGTTATTTTCGGGTCGACCTGAAAATAAACAGGTCGGGTTCGGGTTGAACTTTCTAGACCCGAAAAATAAATGGGTTGGGTTCGGGTTAACATATAACGTATTAATATTAGGTCTCAACCCGACCTGCCAACTCGAACCCAACCCAATTGTCATACTTTCTATTATCATCAAGTCAAACGTTAATAATTAAAAAAAAAAGTGTTAATGGTGAGGTGATGAGGAAACGAAGGCGCAAATCGTTGGAGTAGGGCAGCAAATGGGCACGAGAATCTAGATATCCATCCCCACAAATCTTATAGAGATCTCAATCTTATTCTATTTTTAAGTGATGTGGCTACGTGATATTGATGTTTAAAAAAAAAACAATTTAAAGAATAATCTTATTTACTTAAGTATGCTTTTATTTTAATATATTTGTACTTTTCAATAATACTTTTATTTTTGAATAATATTTTAATTAAATAAAAAATATTAATAAAAGCAATAATAAATCAATTGAGAAATAAGAATAAATTGATAAAATAAATTATTATTTAAAAAAATATGATATATCAAAAAATAAAATATTAGTTTAAAATAAAAAATATTAGAAAGAAAATACATTAATTATCAAATTATAATATATTAAAAAAATAATAAAATTAATATTAAAAATATAAATTTATTATTTCAAATTAAAAATGTCACATAACATTGATGTATCACTGAGTTATGAGTTAGCCACACATGACACTTAACAATTAAATCAACGATGGAGGATAAGATTCTTTAACAGTTGTTAAATTGTGAGATATAATTCTCTAACACAAAAAAGATTGGGATAAAATTCTTAATCTATTAAACAATGAGATATATTTCTCCATTTCTTATTTTTTATTTAGTATTTACTCATTTTTCCAATGGGCCACCCATCTTAGTTCTACCCACAATCAAACACACTTAATTTTGGAGTTTTCCTAAAATAGTATCGGAAAAGATGATGCACCATGTTGACGTGAACTCTTTTTAACTATACAGTTTCATTCGTGTATAGCCTTAGAATCTCTCTGATTCTGATGGATCCAGTTCATTAATGTCACCACTTGCTCATCTAATGGAAGTCTTACAGGGGCCGCACGCTCATTGTTTGTGCTTATTTGCACCGACAATCACTCACTGCTTCGACAACGAGTCACTCCATGCATTAAATCTTGTACTCGATTCGTATATATCAACCATGTTTATTTTGTAGTTTATATTTGTTTATTTAGTATACTACACTTCATCGAAATGCATAATTACTCTTATTAAAAAGTATAACCATCAATTTAAAATAATTCTAATAATACATACACTTAAATCAACATATAAAATTAATTTGTAATTTACATATTCTCATTAGCTAAGCATCTCTTCCATATAAATATTAGGGATGTCAAACGGGCCAACCCGCCGGGTTTCGGGCCAGCCCTATCGGGCTGCGGGTTAATCGGTCCGGGTTAATCGGGTCGTAACTTTTGTCGGGTTGGAAATTCTCAACCTAACCCTAACCCGTCAGTTTTCGGGCTGGCCTATCGGGCTGACTAAATTACGATTTTTTATTTTTATTTTTTATTAAGCTTAAATATTTATTGTTTTATTAATATAATTAATTATATATATATATATATATATATATATAAGTAATTATTTTTATAATTGAATACTAACATAAAATGTTGTATATTAAGACATTAGATAAATTAAATAATCATATTATTTAAGTGTACAACTCTAATAATATTATATTAAATAAATAAATTAAATATATTAATTACAAAAGAATATTGCAATATATAATAATAATAATAATAATAATAATAATAATAATTTATTTATATCATAAAAATTGATAAGGTCTCACAATTATGTTAAATAATTTGCTATGACATAAAGTAAACTATAATAAGGATTAATTTAACAAGATAGAGTTTTACTAAATAATTTTATAAGTTTGTGAATCTAAACAATTCTAAGAATTTAATTTATTTAAAATAATAATTAATATTTTAGAAATAAATTATTCCTTAAATATTATTTTAAATTATTTATTTAAAATAATATTTCTTAGTAGTAAAAATATAGGTATATCATTTGTGTAGCATAAAATTTATTTAAATACTTCCATCTAAATATAAAATAAGTATAGTATAAAATAGTTGATATTTATTTTTCCAAGATTTAATAATTTAATTATATTAAAATATTTTATTATTTTTTAAAAAAATGGAGTGGCCCGTCGGGCCAACCCGTAACCCGGCGGGTCCAGCCCGTTTAACCCGAACCATTTAGTCCGGTTTCTTATCGGTTAAAAAGTTTTCAACCCTAACCCGGTGTTTAGCTCGGGTTATTCGGGCCAACTCGTCGATCCCGGGCTAAATTGACATCCCTAATAAATATTACACACATATATATACTCATTTGTTCTTGATAGAAAAAAAAAATGCAGGTGTTGCAATTCTGGTGGAATGATAATGGTAAGTGGATAAATTTGTTTATTAGAGATTGATATATACAGCAAAAAATATTGGCTTTCATAAAATTGGGCCTGATTTACGGGCCTGCTTTTGCAAAAGTCACGATCTTCAAATGGACTCCTTTCTCTTTAAAAAGGCCTTTTAATAAGCCTACTTATGTGATCATCATTAACGCTTCTATGTTTACCCCTTCACAAAATCACATTTTTTATCCCTAATTTATCTAATTATTTTTTAAAAGTTTTATAATATATTTTCTGGCGGGGGAAGTATGCAAGAAAAAGGTAACGAGACATTTGAAACCACATAAATTAAAAATGTAGCATTGCATGATTAAACAGTCGTTATTGCAATTGCCGATCAATCATTATTAAATCTGCGAGTATATATGCAAACTCCATTTGCACAATTCCGGTTTCAAGTCAAGCCTTTAATTTCTTGGTCTCCCCGGAATAACGCCACCTTCACCACCTCCTCCACCGCCGCCACTGCCACCACCACGTCCTCCGCGGCTCCCACCTCGCCCCCATCCCCCTCCTCCCCTTGAACCACGCCACGGGTAACCACCTCCACCTCCGCCGCCACCACCACCGCCTCCACCTCCTCCTTGGGAACCACCTCCACCACCGCCGCCACCTCCTCCGCCTCCACCACCGTAAGAATCAGGTGGCGGTGGAGTGGGCAGAGGCACCCGTGGAGGCCTTACGGCATGACTAAAGGAAGTGTTGGTTAGGATCATGGTCGCCATGAGAAGCAGTGCTAATGTGCTATAAGAAATGAAAAGGAAAAGGAGCCATCACCTTA
This sequence comes from Plectranthus barbatus, assembly GCA_026898455.1. Lineage (NCBI taxonomy): Eukaryota > Viridiplantae > Streptophyta > Magnoliopsida > Lamiales > Lamiaceae > Plectranthus > Plectranthus barbatus. The sequence continues at coordinate 107,247 of JAPKLW010002051.1, forward strand.
AAATTTAATTTAATTATGCTATATTAATATGCATGCACACACATATATATATAGATAGCTCATAGATGTAGGTGAGAAACTGAAAATCATGGGCTTAATTGAAGACTTTGTTCTTATTCCTTTTTTTTTTTTGCAACTATAATTTCGAAATGTATTTTTTTCCTTTTTCATGTTCACTTACACTATTCAAAGTGTGTCCTTGATACTCCTTCCGTCCCGGTTTATTAGGCCCTTTTCTTTTTGGCACGGAAATTAAGAGTTGTGAGTGTAGAATGAATTAGTGGAATGAATATTTTATTGTTGAGTGTGTAAAGGTTGCCATTTTTGGAAAGGGGGCAATTTGGTTGGGACGCCCGATTTGGTAAGAGGGCCTATTCTGCTGGGACGGAAAGAGTATTAGCTTCGATGAATTTATATACATTTTGAACTCATAATCTATCAACTATATTTCCTTAATAAATTATTTATAGGGACAAAATAAGATTCTTAATTATAAAAATATAGTTATATATTTTAATTGATGTTATATTTATGGAAAATGAATATTATTCTTAATTCATAGATGTAGTCACGAATGCATTGGATCAAATCCTTTATTCCACAATGGTGTTCCAATTGGTGTCCTACTGCCTCCATTATTAATTTCAATAATTGTTTTGATGAAAATAAAAATTAAATATGATATAATATACTTTACTTGATCTTTCAGAAGAAAAATCAATTTGTTAACGTAAATTATAGTTATGAATTAGTCAATTTTAATAATCAAATTTAGGTAAAACCTAAAAGTTATCATAACTGGGTGGATTGAATCCTATGATTAAATTTATATAATTAATTCAAACTATAATAACTTATAATTATAAAAAAATATTAAATAAAGATTAATTATTTTAATAGTGGAATAGTAGTATAACATGAAAAGTGGGCATCTTCTCAAACATTATTCCCTCGTTGAAATTGCTTTTTTCTCAATTCCAAACAAGATTAATTTATATAAGAGAGATTGCATTTAGAGATGGTAAAAAATAAAATTTATATTAAATTTAAAAGTAAGAATGAACTTGAAACTTTAAATTGAACATACAAATGGTTGAAGTAAATAAATATGGATTATAAAAAGAAAGGCATAATTTCTTAAGCATAATATATTATTAAAAAAGTAAAATGTACATATATAAAAAGCCATAGAGTGAACCGGAATATGTGGGTTTATAACACTTTTCACCAGTTTTTCTCGTGTTCACCTCAAAACTCACATGAAATTGGTTATATATTGAGCCAAAAAATCTAATAGTCGAAAACAAGTAATATTAGGGGAAAAGTATCACTCACCTCAAAAAAAAAAAATAATAATTTATATTACGAAATATTCTGGGTTTCTCAAATATACTATGCATATTATCAAAATATATCACAAATTATTAATTTTGTTTCAAGTTATTAATTTTGTTTCAAGTTTATGACAAGAGAAAATTTATGGGGTGGAAAGTTGAGATAACTTGCTGTATATTTTGTAATATATTTTGATAATATGAACAATCACAAATTTTTGGCAAGCAATGTCAGTTTTTTATCGCCGGAAAATTGCTCCCTTTTGAAACTAAATTGATAGTTTATAATGTATTTTGATAATATATATAATTTGTAATATATTTAAAAAAATTAGAATAATTTATAATATAATTAATATTTTTTCTTTGGGAAGGTCTCAGGTTAGGCATGTCTAAACTATTTAGGCGGGTTTTATCCATTAAAACCAGCCAAACCCATCTAATATACCCTAATTGAGGATTAATAAACCCTATTTGGGATGTATGGGTGAACCCATTTAAATATGGATAAAACCTTCCTAAACCGTTTAGGCGTGCCTAACGCAAGTTTTTGCCTTTTTCGTAATATTATCATTGTTCTTCTAACGATTTTCCTAACCACAGATCCACATGTCATTCGGATGTTTAAGATCATGATGATCATCTACACATGTATATGAAATATATATGTTCCAATTTGATGTCAGTGGAGTAACTTATGAATAAACAAATTTAAATTTGTAATCAATATAATGCCTAAAGAATATCATACATAGAAATTTAATATGAATAAATAAGAAAAACTTACAATTTTTTACATAGAACACAAGTAATCTCGATTGAACCTACGAATCCACAAGCTACTAAAGGTAAGTATCCTCGTACTGAACTAAAGCACTATGTATATTTAAACCAAGAAAGCTATGAATTCATAGAGAATTGTGAAAGTGTAAAATTAAAAACCCTAAGTTCTATATATATATAAACTGTTGGAAGAAATAAAATCCCTTAATCTCTATTAATAAGAGTATCCAATCTTATCTAATAAGATTTAGATCGACTAAATTTGTTTTTACATACATCTATTCTTATTAGTTAATCAAATTAGTATATTATATATTAATCTAATACTAATCCAATTAATATAAAATCTTAGTACATATCTTCAATATATACGACATCTATATCAACAATATTGCCCTATGATGGCCCCAAAATAGTCTATTTTGAGTTCTATGTGAGACCCTAGTTTTCATATTTTGCAACACCACAAAATTAAGCATTAAACCCATAGAGATACCAATGGCTTCCATTGCAATCCAATTATTAAATAAAAACAACGCATCTAAAATTTAATTTCCACAATATTATTAGTAAAGCTAAATATCCGTAATCTATAAATTTATCGTGAATTAAAATATATTTAAACAACAATACACCATTTGAAACTTAAGTCGTTTCGACATATAAAATATTTTGGTACTATTCATCTATGATACTACTATTTATTTCTTCTAACCAAACATCACTAGTGCCATGTCGTATGCATATTTATATAATAAAAACATATACTACCTCCGTCCCATAACAATTGTCTGGTTTGGAAATGACACAGATACCAATGCGAGTAGAGATAGAGAAAATTAATATTTTATTAGTGAGTGTGTATTAACTTTCCATTTTAGGAAAGAAGACAATTGTTTGGGACAAACAAAAAAGGAAAACAAGACAATTGTTTTGGGACGGAGGGAGTAATTAATAACTATTTCATTGATGGATAAAGGAGGGCGTCAGCTAGTAACATGACACAAAACATGAAAATATTCATAATTTAAGAAAGGAAAATCACATTCTACCAAATAACCCAAATTAAAATCATAATTAATTAGCTAGCTAGACCCTAAATTAATCAACAAAAGCCATGCAACTTCGCCCTCTCACAACTCTTGACAAACACATCACACGATCAAATGATCAAGTCAAGGAATGACTTTGCCGGCTGCACCAGCACCACCTGCAGCTCCGACTCCGCCTAGCCCACCGAGTCCTCCAACGCCACCTACCCCTCCGACGCCACCTGCACCACCAACGCCACCGAGCACGGGGAGCACCGGGATCACCCCTCCAACGTATCCGACACCAGCCCAGCCACCAATGCCGCCGTAGGTTATGAAGTTTTTCTCATCGGCGACGCCGTTAGCTGCCGGAGCTTCTGCAGTCTTCACCACAGTAGTCTCCTTTATCTCAGCAGGGGCTATTGTCATGCTTGGCTTTGTGTTGTCGTTTGGAACATCTCTCGCTGTTGCATGCACCAGCATCAGTGCCATCAAGAAAATCACATACGATCTCCCCATCTTTCAAATATACTCGCAGAGAAGGAAGAATGTTTTGATGTGTGAGTAATCAGTGGTGAGAAGCAGAGCCATTTATAGCAAATATTTGAGGGGTTCAAGCGACGGTGGACGGTTGAGAATTAATGTAAATATATTTGCATTGAATGCTTTAAAAAATCAATAGTAGTAATTTAATATTTCTTGACAGAGTTAGGTGTTACAAAAGACGAGATGAATTTATATTTGTGAACCCCGTAAAAAAAAGAAAATGAATGTCTGTAATATATATTAATGTAGGTCAACCATGAGATGAACTCGAATTCAATGCCATGCAAGTTCATGCAAACTCTGCTTCTTACACTTGTTGGAAATGCAGAAGCATGCATATTTAATGAATGGTGTTATAGGTTTTACTTTGGTTTGTCCGAATGTTTTTGCTTATTTCGTTTAGGATTTTCTTTATTAATACTTAATTAGGGAAGAGAGACTTTGAATCTCAAACTCAACACCTCTTTTAATTTGCTCGTTGAATTCGAACATAAAACTCTTTTGATCAAGAGCTATATCATAAGGACTTTTACAACTCATGATCTTCTGGTTACAACTGTAGCTCAAGTGGATAACTAACTAACTTTTTTTTTTATAACAAAAACATATTTATATAAATTTATACAGATATTTATGTGAAATGTTAAACTCATTATTTCTTGATTACAGACAATACGCTTCATCAATGCACCTAGATAAGGAAATAACCAACTTTGTTTATAATCTAATTGCGGTCAAGCAGCCCGACTCGCTTAAAACAGATACATATAAATAAATTAATGATTTATTTTCAAACTAAAATTAATTGAAAAGGGTTGAAGACTTGAAGTTATGTATTCGAAGAAACATATATGTAAATAATTATTAAGAATATATATATAAAAGGGAAAATATTTAAATCTATCCCAAACTTTCATTGATTTCCCAAATCTATCCCCAACTTTTAAATATAACAATTTTAGACCTAAACTTTAAATATCTTCCCACCGATCAAATTTCCGGCACCGAAAATCCTACATGGACAAATAATATTTTATGTCATCATAAAATACTAATTTATATAAATTTAAAATGAAAATTGTAACATTTATTGTCGTATTAACAAACAAAATAAATTAATTTTCAAAATATATCACGAAATGAAAACTAAATATAATAAATACATTGAAGAAATCAAAATATTTTCCAAGTTTTCACGTCTGACCATATTAATATAAAATAATTTTATAAATAAAAATTAAAATATTTGTTATTGAAAAATAAGAAATTAGATAGCTTATCATTAAGAAGGATAAACCCAATTTTTTATTTGAAAAGTAAAAATAATAAATTATTTATTGCATACAAAAAAGATGTATATTAATTATTCTCACTGTAGTTATGGCCTATGTAATATCATCTTATATAGTTTTTGTTTCTAATACAACGAATATTTTCTCGTTTACAAGAAATTTTAAATATTTCTCGATTTTTTTTAACAGATTCAATGGGGTTTACATTTGTGAATACAATAATAAATATTTTAATTTTATTTTCAAATTTATTATATTAATATGGTCAAACATGAAAATCTCAAAGATATTTTAATTTCGTCAATGTATTTATTATATTTTGTTTTTTGTTTGGTGATAATTTAATTTGTAACGTAATTTATTTATTGGTTAATACTACAAAAAAAATTCAATTTTCATTTTAAATTTATTAGAACTTGCATTTTATGATGACATGGAATATATATTATTTGTTCATGTAGGATTTTTGGTGATTGAAGTTTAATCCGTGGGAAAATATTTAAAGTTTGGGTTTAAATTTATTATATTTAAAAGTTGGGGATAAATTTGGAAACTCAATGAAAGTTTGGGATAGATTTAAATATTTTCCCTATATAAAAAGCCATGCAGATGTAAGTGTTAACACAAGCTGGAACAAGTTAATTGATGATGACGACGTCGTTGGTCGCAAAATTGTAGAGTTTTGTCAGTAGCGGTACTTGCTTTGATCGGATTGGCTGTGCGATCGGTGGATTTATTGGCATGAAATTAGGTACCATTTCATTTTTGGCGTCCTACCCACAAATTTCAAAACATAATTAATTATTATTTAATAAATAAAAGATTAATTAGGCGAGATTAAAAAGTTCAAACGTAGGCTCATTCGGTCGGTTCGATAGAAAACCGACCAAAATATTGAGAAACGAACAAATCGAACCGAATTTTAAAACTGACCGATAATCGTACCGACTATCCCTTCAACCGAACCGAATAGTTCAGTTTGATTTTGATCAGTTCGGTTCTAACCGAAAATACACACAATCTTTGACTCTCGATCGCAGGAGGAGCAGCGAGCAGGGGACCAGGGGTGTGGTTTCGAGCGTGTCTGCGGAGAGCAATCTCTCGAGCAACGAGCACTCGACTCTCAAGCAGCGACCTGGCCTGCATGCTGGGACTGGCGTATAGCGGCCTGCCTGCATGTTGCGACTCGGCTGGAGATTGTGGTGGTGCCAGTGACGGCTGGTGACTGGCGAGGGGTTGTGGTGGCTTGCGAGAATGTGAGGGGGGTGTGGCGGGCTGGGTGAGAAATTAGAAAATGGGAAATTGTGAATTACTCAATTTGGTTATGGAATTTTAGATATTATAAATATTATATTATATATAATTTAATTTATTATTTATTAAATATAATATATTCGGTCGGTTGGTTCTTTCAGTTTCGAAAAAAAGAAACGACAATCGAACCGAATTAAATCGGTTTTTTATTTCTTCAACCGAGGACCGAACCGAATTTTTCAAAACCGAACCGAAAACAACCAAATTTCAATGGTTCGATCGGTTTTTTTCGGCTCGGTTTTTGCTCACCCCTAGTCAAACGTTAATATATTTTGTATATTATAATTAATTAGTACTCCCTTCGTCCCATTTTAATAGGCCCCTTTCTTTTCGGCACGGAAATTAAGAGTTGTGAGTGTAGAATGAGTTAGTGGAATGAATATTTTTTTGTTGTGTGTGAAAAAGTTGCCATTTTTGGAAATGGGCTTAATTGGAATGCCAAATTCGGTAAGTGGGCCTATTCTAGCGGGACGGAGGGAGTATAAGATAAGAGGTGCTACATCGAGTAGGATTATATTTTTTCACACACATGTAATGTTCGAATTGATAACCTTAGACTATGTTTGAACTATTTACCAAACCATGTGTTTAAAGGGACTGTGATAACGTTATATCTGTTAGTTCCGAAATCAAAATTTAACGAATATATAGTGGAAATTTAAGAAAAGAGTTCATGCAATTTACAAACTGGTGGTGATCAACTAGTATGATCTTTTGAAAAGCTTATTGTCTGTGAGTTGGATTATTACCAAGTTTGGTTATACTACAACATGAGATAGTGTTGAGTTTTAAATCATTGCAGAACAGAATAAAGCAATAAATAACACAAGAATTTATAGAGGTTCGGGCAACTATCCTACGTCCCCTCTTTAGGCAGTAGCTTGGAATATACTAGCCTTAGGATTATAATTTGTTGTCACGATCTATCGCAAGTTAGTGAATGCCCGTGTCCACCAGTCCACTTGGTCATTCGCTTGCACTCAGATCGGGAGTGTGGGTACACAACGTAGCATCCTCCTCCGGAAGTTGAGAGCTTTTAAGTTCTTCCTGGAACTCTTCGAACTTGTAGTAGATGTCCGTAATAGTTACAGCCTGGAGATAGTTGTAATTGTTGTGGTCTTTCTTGGAGAGAAAGAACACCAAAAGGAAAACTCTAGCTGAGAAACTTAGAGTATCATGTTTGGAGATAAGATATGGTAAGCTATTTGAAAATAGCCTCGAACAAGAATGAAGAACTCGGTGAGTCTCTGTTCGGAGATGATGGTTACGACGTGGAATTATCAGTTTGCTCTAAATATTGAAGCAAGAGTCTTTTCATTGTAGTTGTAGTTACTTGAGATGTGTTCGTTTCTGCTAGTATCTTTTTGAATTGTATCCTTTCCTCTGAGAATGCTTTGGTGTATATATTGACGAAGTGAGGAAGGGTTTGGTGAAAGAGTCGTTTAGAGACAATCCAAATTTTGAAATATCCATTAGGTCTCTGATTGGATGGTGACATGTTGCCTTTTCTGCTCTGCCGCACCTGCTTCGTCCTATTCTGACACTGAGTATTGACATCCTGTTGTGTGTCAGAACGACTCGCCACTTTGACAAATATTAAGTTGAACGTTTGAACTTCTGACTTTAAGGAATCTCATTTTCTTAAGTCTGGCTCTTGTGATTCATTTGGTATGTCTTTGTCTCTATTCGTGAGAATAAACTTGACTTGATAAATTGGTGATTGTCCCGGCTGGTGAAATCACCAGTCTATCTGAATGGATTGCTTCAAGTTGAAGTGATCGTCAATTGGCCAGTTTGTCACTTGAGTCTTTGTTTCTTCTTGTCTTCACGATGACCAAACTAATGGCTTCGATCACAAGCCTAGTTTTGTCTCAATAAACTTTTATAATTCGATAAACATCCTAAGTGGATATTACAAGTTTGTATGACTAACCTAATCTAGAGACATTTTTTAAGATAGTTTCTATACATTTTTTACACATCAAAATATAAAAAAGTAAGGAATTTCTATCTTAAATTCCCAACAATATCATTTCACGAAAAATTTCAATAATTGTTATATAATATGAATAATTTCTATCTTAAATTCCCAACAATATCATTTCACGAATAATTTCAATAATTGTTATATAATATGAATGGTTAGCATGAAGGCACAATTAACATTAATAGATATGCAACTTTTATACCCTAATTACATAACGAAACAGTAACTTAGAGTATGACTTGTCGTGTTCCTACAGATTTAGAATCTTATATTATATTATATGAATCTTTAATTTAATTGGATACATAATTATATCCCATAAAAACGGCTACAAAAATTTAAATTTCATAGGAATTATGAATATACGTAATTAATATTCAAGAAATTAAGTGGAGATTATTGCACCTGGGTAGATGTGCAACAGAGACTGTTGTATTGTCGAGCTAATAAATTCCAGTCATTTTTTCTAATCAGAAAGTCTTATTCAGAATTAAATAGAATAACAATAAAAAGATATATTAATGACATAAACAGTATCGAAATGGTAACAAAAGTTATCGATCTTAAATTATATATCCAATTTTTAAAAATAAAATTGTCGATTCAGAAAAAAAATAGTTTAATATAAAAGATCAAACAATTCTCAATCCTCAATTTAATCCAGGATATATTTTAAATTGAGAATTGTATGATTTTTCAGGTTCTAAATTAAAAAAAATTGTGATTTAAATTGAGAATTAATATTTCGAATCCAGAATCGATAATTAACTATCTTTCGTTTCTAAATTAATAATAGTCTAAAAGAATTTTTAATGAGTGGAAATCTGGAATCTAAATCATGGTGGACCTTGTGTATTGTAAAAAGTTGAAGCAGGTGAATCTAATTAATTAATAAGATATCACGGGGTGATTGAGATGATGATTATCGAGATAATCTTTTATCTGCAAATTGGATTTTGGAGCATATTTTTCTCCAACCCCAACATAATCATCCATGATCAACGGCGCACTAATTAAGTAGGTAGATCTCTAAATAACTCAATTATCACCATTCTTCAATTTGTTGATTGATCCACCAATCGTGGAATTTCTTTCCCTTGATTCTTCATGCAGTCTGATAATTATGCCCATATGGTTGCCTATTTTGATACGTGGACTATACCTATATATATATGACTAAAAGCTATAGCGATGGTGATTGGTGCCTATACACATCTATATCTATATTTATATATACTAAAAGGCAAAACCCAAAATCCAAAAATTTTCCCTCCAAAAACACTTACCTAAAATAAACTTGGAATATATTAGGTAAGTAATATTAAATATGGTAAAATAATAATTATTACTAATTGTTTTATGGAAATATGTAAATAATTAATATTTTTAATCATAAATAATAATCAATTATTTATATGTATATATGTTTTTTATAATAATAGTTTTTATTTATGTTTACATAAAATGATTAATAAATTTTTTCTTTGCCACTTAATATAATAAATTTATTTAAATAAAATATTATTAAGTGCTAAAAACGATTTATACCAAAAGAAATCTCTATCTATCTATAAATCTATATATATATTAAAATAATACTGGAGACAATTTAAGTAAGTTTCATTGTATTAATGGTTCATTAAATAGACTACTCACTTCATTAATTATTGTGTTAAACATTCTATATTTATTTCACTTTGAATTTCATATTTTTTTCAGGAAATATGCATAAATCAATTATATTATTTTTCCTAAATTTTTAATCTATATATTTTAGGAGAATATGTATAAATGAATTACAAATAAATTAGATTGATTTTAGAAGAATATGCGTCAATGTTTTGTAGGGAAATATATATTCACAAGGTTCTGTGAATGAACAGAGACCAAGATCTAACCGCACATTCATGAGATCAACGTCCATAATTCTTCCATGTCGTGTATCATTTTTTTTCATAACATATATCATCATAAGGTTATAAATGTCCAAAACCAATAAAATCAAATCTAATAAAAATTTTAAGCGAATTTTAAGGGAGCAGTTTCCCACAAAAATAGATACACGATCTATTTCAGATACCAAATCAAATGCCCCACGATTTTTTCCATTATTATCAAATAAATTGGAAAGAGAAAATGCACCACGATTTATTCCATAATCTTAAGTTAATCGTTATCATTGTTTATTGCTTTGTGTGTCATTATTTATGACTTTGTGTGTCATTATAAGGTTATTCTCTCAACTTCCACTAATATATTATCATTAAATGTATAAACAATTTTAATTATTCGTTAAACAGGGATTCGAAGAATGATACATTTATTCATAAATAATGACACTCACATAAAATAAAAATGACAATCGCA
>JAPKLW010002052.1:5373-28457 GCA_026898455.1 Plectranthus barbatus
TGCCTAGCTATAGGACTTTGCTATAGTATCTCGGTATTCTAGCGGGCAAAGCGGGGAAGGACCTGGATTTGACAAATATTATTCTTGTGTAGTTAGAGGTTTAATTTGATTGAACTTTTAGCCGCATCATCATCACGTTTATCCCAAGTTAAGCAAAAGATAATAAAAGGTGACTCCTCAAGAAGAGATCTTGGCTTCTTGAGTAAACCAAATATCAAAGTTTAACAAGTTTGATAATTACAAAAGTCTAACAAAGACATTGAGTCTAGCAGCGTAAAATTATCAAGGAAGTATGTATATGAAGATACACGCTTCCGCATCTAACTATTACAAAAGACGAGTCTTCAGCTCCACTCCTCTGCTACCTCATACTGTTGCTTCAAATCTTCTTATTAACCTGTGCATTTTAGTAATAATGCAAGGGGCTAAGTACAAATTGTACTTAGTGAACACATGCCCGAAACATACATATATAATTTTGTCATGCTTTTTTATCGGGCCGCACATGGGGTTTTACCATTGAAATCCTCCCATGGCACCAAAACATTTTATGCATTTTAAGCGTGCTTTAAACAGTTACACTATCTGCAAAAACATATGATTGGGAGGTGGACGCCAACCACAATCACAATGAAAGTCCATGTAGGGCGAGACCCCTTAACATGGTAGCATCACAGTGCACTAACCCGTGGCATCTTTTCATACCAACCAGGCACGATCATTAGAGACTCGTAATATGCGTAGTCAACATTCACGTTCCCACGCGTAATGTTCTTCTCTGAGCGGGGTTCCCCCACAAAGAGGACAGATAGCAAACACAAAACAGTAGGCAATAACAAAACAGATAAAAGCAAAACATTTCATTTCATACTTGATTTGGTTGGAAAAGAAAACATCATTTATATTTATTTTGGCCCACAATATAGGGGTAAAAGAAAGCCCACCTTAATTGGTGTGGTTGCAAGTGATTTCTCTAGTTGTCGATCCTTTCCTTGCCCTTTCCAATGACATAAGGAATACGAGTTAATCCTCAAGGGATAATAGATTATCTATAATCTGATTCCTCAAATTGTTCTAGACTCTAAATCAATCTTGGGCTTCTCAAGTTGAGCCATCTGATAAGGATGTGAAAGAATAATTCAACAATTCGGTTTAACGAACAAGATAGTCAAACGTTACTCAATAGCTCGCGGTTCAATATTGAGCGTTAATTTGAAAATGAAATTCATAATTCATTTCAATTGAACGAATACGAGACTTCATCGAATAACGGAGCATTCTTCGAAGATTATGATTGAAAGAATTTCATAATTCTTCATGAATCATCGTACAACGCTTGAGAGTATGAGAACTCATCAAGTTGTTTCAAGAGAAGATTAAGTTGTGATTAATCGAATCGAACAATTGAAATTGGTTAAAGTTAAGAAGGTTTTCAAGAGGGTAAGAAAAAGAAGAATAACTCTTAATATTGATTGATGAAAGAGATGTCAAAGGATATCCAAGATAAGTCTAATTGATCGAAGAAAGAAGTAAAATGTGGAATTGCACTCTGTGTCGACCGACACAGAGTGTATATCGACCGAAACGAATGCGTCGACTGAGATGGATGAAAATTGACTGATGCATGTGCATCGATTGATATGAAATGTACGTTGACCGATATGAGGTGTACGTCGACCGATACGAATGGTCAACAGAGAAAAATCGAGCGAGGATTCTGTGTCGACCGACGTGGATTCCATATTGACCGACATAGCCAAGTTGACCGATGTGTCCTTCATGTCAATCGACACAGCCGCGTCGACCGAGAAACAAGTTTCGTCGGCCGAAACAAAGGTTGTGTTCATTTCGGTGGATTTTCTTGTTTTTTGGCTCAAATGGTTATCCCGGCCCGTCCAATCAATTTCTAACAACACCAAATGTTTTTCTAGCAAGTATAACGAGTCTAGACATGAATTTAAACATCCAAAACATGTTGGAATTGAAATAAAATCTCAATATTTCCAAATAGGCCAAACATCTCAAATATGCTCCAAAATCGCCAAAACTCGATTACTAGATCGATATATTTTTTCTAGGCTCATAATACAACATGCTAAACATGCATACGTACTCATAAACTCAAAATCAAGCCTAGATCATAACATTCATGAACTAGGGCATAAACCATAAGGTTTAAACCAACAAAATAGCTAGAGAGAGGTTCGATTTATACCTCTTTGATGCTAATGAACCTTCATGAGCTTGATCAACCCTTAGTCTCCCAACTTCTCACTTCTATAACACGAAAATGGAGAAACTAAGGTTAGAAATTGAAAGGAAACAAAGAGAGGATTCCAAAAAGGTATGGTTTTACCTTGAAAACCCTTTGCCGGAACCTCGTCAAAGGTTCGCCGGAGCTCGCCGAAAATTTTTTGGAGAGAAATTAGAGAGAGTGAAAATGGTGGAGTGAGGGGGAAGGTTATATTTATAGAAGAGAGATGAGGGTAAATTCGGAATTACCGAAAGTTAAAAAAGTTAAAGTGGTTGTCACATCGGTCACTTTAACATCACATCACATCAACTCCGTTTCTCTTCGCGTCATTGCACGGGAGACCGTGATATTTCGTCGATTCACAAATATTTATTGATCGATATATCCCGATACGAAAATGTCGGTTACCCGAATAATTAATCGATATTAATTAAGCCCATTAATAACTAATTTCTTTTAATAAAATAAAGTTGGCAAATAAATAATATCAAAATAATAAATTTCCCAAGGTAAGTTTGATCGCGGAAATTCTAAATTAATTCTATAGCAAATTATAAATTTTGGAAATTCGATAATTACAATTAATATTTTACGAGGGGTGTTACATCCTCCCCCACTACAAAAACATTTTGTCCCAAAATTTCGCAACAAAAAGAGTTCAGGATAGTTTTCTTTCATCTTGTCTTTGAGTTCCCAAGTTGCTTCTTTTGTACCATGATGCTTCCAAAGAACTTTGACAAGGTTGACCTTCTTGTTGCGGAGCTCCTGTGTTTTGGAATCCATGATTGCTTCTGGTCCTTCTTCGAAAGTCAAATCGAGCTGGAGCTGAACTTCATCTTGATGAAAAACAAATCTCGGATAAAAAAATGTATTTCCGCAGTTGCGACACGTGAAAAAACGTTATGCACATTCCCAAAGTTGGGTGGTAAAGCCAAATGATATCCAATTCTTTCCAAAATTTCGTAACGACCAATGTATTGTGGCCTAAGTTTGCCTCTTGCTCCGAAATAAATGATTCACTTAGATGGCGATATCTTGAGAATCACCTTGTCTCCGACTTCGAAAGTCAACTCAGTTCGTATCTTGTCAGCGTAAGACTTCTGTCGATCTTGAGCTTCTTTGATTCTAGCACGGATCTGTCAAACAATTTCTATCATCTCAAGGACTGAATCGGATCCTAAGATTTTACGTTCTCCAATTTCATCCCAATATAATGGAGATCTTCACTTTCTTCCGTAAAGTGCTTCGTACGGGGCCATTCCGATTGTGGCTTGGAAACTGTTATTGTAAGCAAATTCAATCAGGGGCAAAATTGCTTCCCATTTCACCCCTCTGTCAAGAACAACCGTTCTTAGCATATCTTCTAAGGTCTGTATGGTTCCCTCTTTTTGACCATCTATTTAAGGGTGAAACGCGGTACTGAAATTCAAACGGGTTCCAAGCTCTTTCTGGAGGCTTGTCCATAATTGAGATGTGAATTTGGCATCTCTATCAGATGTAATTGTCATTGGAACACCATGTAATCGAATGATTTCCTTCACATAAATTTGGGCCAACTTATCTGATCTATACGTAATCTGAATTGGCTGAAATTGTGCGCTCTTGGTTAAGAGATCCACGATTACCCAAATAGTTTTGTTTCCTCTTTGGGACTTGGGTAAACCAGTTACAAAATCCATCGTTATTGCGTCTCATTTCCATTCGGGAACATCAAGTGGCTGTAAATTTCCATACGGCCTTTGATGCTATGCTTTCATTTGTTGACATGCCAAACAACATTCTGGGAACATGGCAATGTCTCGTTTCTTGCCTTCCCACCAAAATTTAGACTTCAAGTCTTGGTACATCTTTGTACTTCCAGGGTGGGCAGTGTACGGGGTTTTGTGTGCTTCTCTCATGATTTCTTCTTTCAAATTATCAACCTTTGGCACACACAATCTTCCATCGTACATTATGGCGTTATCGGAAGCTTCTTGAGAGTTTGCAACTTTCTTCTCGCGGATTTGAAGTCGTATCTTCTCCAAACCTTCGTCTTTTCTTTGTGCTTCCACAATTCTCGTCCTTAGGTCAGGACCAATAAGGCTGCTATCCTCAAGCTCACCGTCTTTTGTGGCAAAATCACTTCTAGGTTTAGTTTTTCCATCTCCTTGATTAAAATTTCCTCTTGGGTAATTATAGCACAAGCTTTAGCTGGAGCTTTTCTGCTCAACGCATCAGCTACTGTATTAGCATTACTAGGATGGTAATTAATGATCAAGTCATAATCCTTCACTAATTCCAACCGCATTCTTTGGCTCATATTCAGATCTTTTTGCTCGAAGAAGTACTTGAGGCTCTTGTGGTCAGTGAAGATTGCACATCTAGCTGCATAGAGATAATGTCTCCAGATCTTTAGCACATGGACAATTGCTGCTAATTCCAGGTCATGGTTTGGATAATTCAATTCATGCGTCCGTAACTGACGAGATGCATATGCAATCACTTTGCCTTCTTGCATCAAAACACAACCTAGACCGTTCTTGCAGGCATCTGTATACAACTTATAATCTTTGTCTGCTTCTGGTACTGCCAAAACTGGGGCAGTGGTTAAGAGTTCTTTTAAGCGTTGAAAACTCGCTTCACACTCTTCAGTCCACGTATACTTGATTCCTTTCCTCAGAAGTCGCGTCATTGGTCTGGCGATCTTAGAAAATCCTTCAATGAATCTATGATAATATCCAGCCAGTCCAAGAAAACTTCGAACTTCATTGGGTGTTTTAGTAGCTTCCCACTCCTTCACCGCTTGTATTTTTGCTGGGTCCACTTTTATTCCTTCTGTGGACACAATGTGTCCTAGGAACATCACTTCTTTCAGCCAAAATTCGCACTTGCTAAACTTAGCATACAGTCTCTCCTTTTGTAGGGTCCTCAAGACTGTTCTCAAATGTTCTCGATGTTCCTCTTCACTCTTTGAGTAGACAATAATGTCGTCTATAAAGACGAGAACAAAATTGTCAAGATATGGATGAAACACGCGATTTATAAGATCCATGAATACTATTGGTGCGTTGGTCAATCCAAAAGGGATCACTACAAACTCATTCATATCTTGTCCGAAAGGCTATCTTCGGAATATCTTCTTGACGTATTTTCAACGGATGATATCCAGATCTAAGGTCAATCTTCGAAAAGACCTTTGCTCCCTTAAGTTGATCAAAGAGATCGTCTATTCTTGGGAGTGGATACTTGTTCTTCAGAGTGAGTTTGTTCAATTCTCGGTAATCAATGCACATACGCATATATCCATCTTTTTTCCTTCACGAATAGGACAGGTGCTCCCCAATGCGATACGCAGGGTCGAATCAATACCAGGTCTAATAATTCTAGCAATTGCACCTTTAGTTCTTGCAGTTCCTTAGGAGCCATCCTATATGGAGCTTTTGAGATAGGAGCTGCACCTGGTTCAAGATCAATAACGAACTCTAATTGCTTGTCTGGCGGCAATCCAGTTAACTCATTAGGAAAAACATCTTCGAATTCCCTTACTATTTCGACGTCATTGGCAGTAATGTCTTTCTTGTCATCCTCATTGAGGTACACAAGGAAAGCTCGATTATCTTTTATACTGGTCAATCGGTACGCTTGCAGGGCGGAAATTAGGGGAATCCTTGTTCCTTTCCGAACTGTGTACAAGTGTACAGGTTCTCTTCTAGACTGTCTAAAAGACACAATTCGGCTCTTGCACCGAATAGTAACATGGTTCTCTTCTAACCAGTCCATTCCTAGTATGACGTCCACCTCTCTCATTTTCAAGACGTTCAAACCATTGGCCCTCAATACGCATGCTCCAAAAGAAATTTCTACGGTTGGACAAATAAGGTTCGAGAAAGCTGATCCTCAGGTTGGGGTTACTATGCACAAATCATTCTTAGTTCTTCATAAGCTCATTATTTCACTCACTTATCTATATTATTTTTCTACTATTTTATGTAGTTTTATTGATTTTATATATATATTTTATGCATGAGTCAATATTAGGTGGTGTTAGGCGTATTTTGGTATTTGTGCAGGTTTTAGGCTTAAATTCACGAGAAAACCATTCTGAAAGCAGTGATGTGTAAGAGTAGCAGTGAATAGTTCTTCCACGAGAGGAATTCGGGCTATTGGCACATGGCAATGGATGAAGCTTTGAGTTAGCTCTCCAACGCAACTGGAATCGGGTCAATCAGAGTTCGGGAGAGGAAGTTATGGCCAAAACTGTGAGACCGCACAAAAGGGATGAGAGACCACATCGATCGACGTGAATCCACATCGATCGACGCCGAAGGGAAAGCCACGTCGATCGACGCCAATCCACATCGATCAACACGATTTACTGGCACGGAAATTTGATGAAAATCGGATTTTATCATATCTTTAGCCCTAGATTTGATAGGATACACCTCCACCTATATATATACCTCTATAACTTCGATTTTGGGGTGTGCTTCATTCCAGATTTCAGATTTTGAGAGATTCCAAGCACCAATTGAGTTTTATGTTTGAAGACAGATTTTTGTGGGAAGACATTCAGACCCAAGTTTTTAAGCAATTCAGATTTTATCTATCTTTGACGAATTTTACTATGAATATGTGTAACTAACTTCCTTCTTAGATTCGAGGGTTTCGGACTATCAATGTATGCATGTTTGATTAATTGAATTATTTTCCGTTTCCCTTCGTAGTTTGTGAAATCTGTGTTTATTCATAATCTTGAGTTTGTTGGCCACATCTTAGGATTAATTAGTTGATTGCTTGAGACGTCACTCTAAAAGTTTTCAATCGAAAGAGTTTTCACAATATAATTTGATTTCTTGTCTGAGCAGAAGGAGATTAATTATAGGAACAAATCTGTAGATCTTTGGAGTTAGTTAATTCATCTTGTGACCGAGCGGAGATAGATAATTGACTAGTCTACTTTGTGAATTGTCCAACAAAGAAGTTAATAATACCTTTCTGATGTTTCACTACGAAGAGGAATTAAATTGGGAATTAATCAATTCATTCATCCATGACATACTTGATAGGTAGATATCCCTGGAATTTGTACTTCTCATAATCGTTTCATCAAAAGTATTTTAATTTCTTGTTCAATCTAAATTCGCAAGTATTACGATTTTCGAAACAACAAAACCCAAAATTTGGTTTTTCCTAACCAGTATTTTGAGAACTTCTTATTTAGTACTTAAGGTTTTTTGTTAATTCTTTCCCCTGGGATTCGATAATTTTATTTGCCACTATATTATTAGCTTTACTAAGTCACTGTTAAATAATTTTAGTGATCAAATTTTGGCGCCGTTGCCGGGGATTGAATAGAAATAATCTTACTATTAATTCTGTGATAGAAATACTAATTTACGCTGTAATTTTTGTACTTTTCTTTGAATATTTTTACTTTCGTTGTTCACGTCGATCGACATGACACCCACGTCGATCGACGCAGTTATCACTTCAACGTCGATCGACAGTAATAGCTGTCGATCGACGCCCGTTGTTTTTTCCAGAAATTCAATTTTTTAAATTCATTCTGTTTCAATTTGTTTCCGTTTACCTCACTACCGCCTATGCTGTACAGGTAGTGCATGAGTATGAGAGCTAAAGGAAAGGACCCGCTCTATTATTACCCGGATATTGAAGCCATGTGCAGAAAGATCCGAAGGAATAAGCGTGCTTAGGAAAGCTCGAGTAATCAAGCGATGGACGATAACGTACCACCGCCAATTGTTCAACCACCTCCACCAATGCTAACTGCAGAGGAGCAAGTTGTGCTTCTCTAAGAAGTTCAATGCTAACCACCTCGAGAGGAACAATCGGAATAATAGGGATTTTCGCCGCAACCCACTATTTGAGGACAATCCCAATAATGAAGAGGACGGCAACCAGAATCAGCCAGAGGAATCTGACGATGAGGAAGAAGAGGAGGCTATGCAGAACCGATATAAACCCCGGTTCAGGGAGACAGACTTCAGAGTTGGCATCAATGCCAACAACTTTGAGCTGAAGACCGGATTGGTGCAGATGGTGCAGCAAAATCAATTCGGAGGAAGAGCTACTGAGGATCCTTACGCAAATCTGGATAAGTTTCTTATGCTCTGCAATACTGTCAAAATCGGAGGAGTCAGCAAAAGTGTCATCCGAATGCGTCTGTTCGCATTCTCTCTACGGGATAAGGCAAAGTCTTGGTTCACTGCACTGGACAGAGAAAGTATAAGTACATGGACTGTACTGCGGAATGAATTCCTGGAAAACTTCTTCCCTCCGAACATCATCAGGCAGAGAAGGAAGGAAATCTTCAAATTCGCTCAAAGACCCGATGAGAGTTTCAGTGAGACATGGGAGCAGTTCAAAGAGCTACTGAGATCTTGCCCCGGACATAGCTTTCCACCAGGAGAACAGGCAGAAGCATTCTACGAGGGACTCAATGATAAGACTGTCAAGTTGGTGGACACCACACTGGGAGACACCATCATGAAGAAAAGCGGAAAGAAGGCTATGGAATTCATCCAAAAGATGGCCAACAACACTCAACGGTGGTCCTCGAGTCGACATCGGCCTGTGATGGCGGTCGGGAAAGTGGTGGAGAAAGTTGCCGAACAACCTTATTTGGCGACCGAGCTGAAAAAGCTAAGGGAAGACTTCGCTGCACTGAACCAGGACAAAACAGTTGCTGCAGTAGAGCCAGTGCAAGCTCCGCCTGAGGGGGATTGTGCCGAGGTAAATTTCATGCAAATAGGTGGTTACCAAAACAACTACCGTGGAGGATATCAGCAGCATAATCAGCAGCACAACCAGCCCTACACTTATAATCATGCGAGGAACCATCCTGGATTTTCCTACGCGAACCTCCAAGCCGCGGAGCAACCACCACCTGGGTTTGCAGTGCAAGATGAAGAAGTGGCGGAGAAGAAGAAGCCAAATCTCGAGGAGATTTTGGCTAAGTTCATGCAAGGGTCTACTGACAAAGTGGAGAGATTGGAGCGAGAAATTGCAGGCGTGAATACTAAAGTAGACCAGGTGCAGAAGCATGTACAAATTATAGATACCCAGGTCAGCCAGATCGCCGATGCCCTCGGAGCCCAGCACAAGCTGGGGCAACTTCCGAGCAACACTGAGATTAACCCCAAGAATCAGAATCAGTGGAACCAAGTGAATGCCATCACTCTAAGAGAGGGAAAATTGTATGAAGGGCCAAAGCAGGCGGGGAAAGAAGCCAAGCAGGTCGAAGAAGCCATCACAGACGCAGCCCCGTCGATCGACGCGGGATCTACATCGATCGACATAGCTCCAAAGGCCCCGTCGATCGATGCCAGTTCCCAGCCCACCTGCGAAAAAGCCTCCTATGCTATTTCCACAGCGCTTTGCTAAAACGAAGATGAACGAGAGATTTGCACGCTTTCTAGAGAACATGAAGAAAGTAAACATCAACATCCCGCTGATTGAGGCACTACGAGAGATACCGGGGTATATCAAGTTTCTGAAGGATATGGTCTCTCAGAAAAGACCCTTCATGGAGCACAAGAGGGTCAACTTGTTGGAGAAATGCAGCGCGAATATTCAGAAGAAGATGCCGCTGAAGAGAGAGGACCCGGGATCCTTCACGATCCCCTGCATCATTGGAGGAGAGACCTTTGGGAAGGTCCTTTGCGATTCTGGCGCATCCATCAACTTAATGTCGTTGTCAATCTTCAAGTGGCTAGAGATCGGGAGCATTAAACCAACGACCATATCATTGCAGATGGCTGACAGATCGGTGTCCTACCCAAGAGGCATCGTAGAAGACGTACTTGTGAAGGTGAAGGACTTCATCATTCCAGCAGACTTTGTGGTGCTTGACATGGAAGAAGACCGCAACATCCCGCTTATCTTGGGGAGATCTTTGTTGAAGAATGCTGGAGCATTGATTGACATTCGAGATGGCAAACTGACATTTTGAGTTAATGACGAGTCGATCACCTTCCCCATCTACAAAGCAGTGCAGAAGCGTAATGAAAGGAGCTACCAAGAAGAGTGCCACGTGATCAATTGTTTAAATCCGGTGATTTCCTCTCCCTTTCCTTCTCTTAAAACTGATCCGGACTTTCTGGAGAACTGCTTACTACACTCTTTGTGTTTGTCTTCAGATTTGGATAAGGCGGACGATGAGCTTGCGGATTTGGTGATGGAACTGGACGTATCTGAGGGAATAACACATGAAAAAGAGAACAAACGGGAGCGATTTCCAAGCCGACGCAGCCAGAAAAAGAAGGGAAAACATGGAAATGCCTCCACATCAATCGACGCACACCGTGCATTGATCGACGCAGCCTTAGGAACCACATCGATCGACGTAACTATCACATTACGTCGATCGACGCATGAAGTAAGTCAGATACAGAGTTTTCATCGGCAGAAGTAGCGCGACGTAGAAAAGGGATTGCGACAGTTTCATCCATGTCAACCAACGCAAGCCTGGGAAAGTTGCCATCTAACTCTAATCCGCTGGTTCTGGAACTCAAGATGCTTCCAGCGCACCTCAGGTATGGGAAGTTGGAAAAATTACTACGAGTTCTACGGAAGTACAAGTCCGCCATTGGGGGGACATTGAGAGACATCAAGGGGATCAGCCCCTCATTATGCACGCACAAGGTCCTTCTGGAAAAAGATGCCAAGAAATGGGGGATGCAAGTTGTCAAGAACAATGATGGAAAGGAGGTCGCGAAAAGACCTGTCTGGACCCGACCTCCCTAGTGGTGATTTGGAGACTCCGGGGGATAAAAAGTTTATGTCTGAGATCAACTACCAGGTATCGAGTCCCTCTTTTGTCTGATTTTCAAACTTATTCCACTCTTCGAGTTGGAAATAAGTTTGGGGGGATTTGGACAAGAGATGGAACGTCCTATCTTTTATTTATTCTGTTTTTTGTCTTTAATTTTTCGTATTTTTTTATTTTATGCTATTTTGTGAAAAAAAATTGAGTTTTGAGATGACCTGAATGAGACTATGAGATTAGAGTTGATTGAAGGTTGAGTTTGAATTGATTGAGATTATGGTTAGATGCCTATGAATGTAGAATACCGAATGATAGGGCTGGTTTGACACTTATACTTTCATGTTGATTAAGCTGATTTGAAATTCACTGTGGAAGAAAATTTTTGAATCCTTGTGTGAGAATTTGAGCCTTTATTTCGTTTGATGTGAGATTCACATGTGTGTTTTGATTTATCTAGAACTTGCCTATTTTCTGTGTTGAGACTGCATAGTGTGCACAAGTTTAGGAGATTATCTTAGGCCATCTTTGTTAACCCAATATTCTAAACTGTCCCTTCACAATAAAATTTTTCCTAGTTAGCCACTTTGAGCCTGTACAATTTTTTTCTTTCCTTGTCTATGAGATTAAGAAAAGTATTGTCTCACTCGTATCTTGAGTTGTGGCATGTATGGTGTTGATTGGTGAATTGGTGATAAGATATGATAAATTAGTGGTGAAAAGATGTGTGAAAAAGAAGCTCAAAGAAATAATTAGAATTCTCATAAGCTCTCTGAAAAGAAAAGAATACAAAATTATCGAAAAGAGCATAAGAGATTCAAAATGACCTAGAAAAAAAATTGAGTTTGTTGATGTATAAGAGGAGATAAGGTGGATGATTATAGATAGTGGTTGGAGGTGTTGAGAGTCATGAACTCAATTAATTTAGTCACTTGGCCATATTTCCCTAACTTATCAGAAAGAGCTTACGTTACAACCTTTCGAAAGTCCTTCTTGATTCTAGACTTGTGTGCACATTCTAGCAGTGGAAATATTAGAAATATTGCAAGCCTATGGTAGAAATTTCTTCATAAATTTTGTTGAGTGCTTTCATCTTTACCTTAAACACTTGAGAGTTGAGCGATACACTTCCTCTGAGTTCTTCCACGGTTGATGAATTTTCCGTCTCTTTCAAATTGCTTGTGGGTAGTGGATTCTTGGTTCTTGACTGTGATGAATCTTGTGAAGTATTGCACTTTAACCACAAGATCTTTTGATTTCTTTCTTGCCTATTGATTAAGGACAATCAAACGTTCAAGTTTGGGGGGTTTGATAAGCTCATTATTTCACTCACTTATCTATATTATTTTTATACTATTTTATGTATTTTTATAGAGTTTATATATATATTTAATGCATGAGTCAATATTAGGTGGTGTTAGGCGTATTTTTGTATTTGTGTAGGTTTTAGGCTTAAATTCACGAGATAACCGTTCCGAAAGCAGTGACGTGTAAGAGTAGAAGTGAAGAGTTCTTCCACAAGAAGAATTCGGGCTATTGATGCATGGAAATGGATGAAGCTTTGAGTTAGCTCTCCAACGCAACTGGAATCGGGTCAATAGGAGTTCGGGAGAGGAAGTTAATGGCAGAAACCATGAGACCGCGCACAAGGGACGAGAGACCACATCGATCGACGCGGATCTGCTGGTGCGGAAATTTGATGAAAATCGGATTTTATCATATCTTTAGCCCTAGATTTGATAGGATACACCTCCACCTATATATATACCCCTGTAACTTCGATTTTGGGGTGTGCTTCATTCCAGATTTCAGATTTTGAGAGATTACAAGCACCAATTGAGTTTTATGTTTGAAGACAGATTTTTGTGGGAAGACATTCAGACCTAAGTTTTTAAGCAATTCAGGTTTTATCTATCTTTGATGAATTGTACTATGAATATGTGTAACTAACTTCCTTCTCAGATTCCAGGGTTTCGAACTATCAATGTATGCATGTTTGATTAATTGAATTATTTTCCCTTTCCCTTCGTAGTTTGTGAAATTTGTGTTTATTCATAATCTTGAGTTTGTTGGCCACATCTTAGGATTAATTAGTTGATTGATTGAGACGTAACTGTAAAAGTTTTCAATGGAAAGAGTTTTCACAATATAATTTGATTTCTTGTCTGAGCAGAAGGAGATTAATTATAGAAATAAATCTGTAGATCTTTGGAGTTAGTTAATTCATCTTGATACCGAGCGGAGATAGATAATTGGTTAATCTACTTTGTGAATTGTACAACAAAGAAGTTTATAATACCTTTCTAATGTTTCACTACGAAGAGGAATTAAATTGGGAATTAATCAATTCTTTCATCCATGTCATACTTGATAGGTAGATATCCCTGGAATCTGTACTTCTCATAATCGTTTCATCAAAAGTATTTTAATTTCTTGTTCAATCTAAATTTGCAAGTATTACGATTTTCGAAACAACAAAACCCAAAATTTGATTTTTTCTAACCAATATTTTAAGAACTTCTTATTTAGTACTTAAGGTTTTTCGTTACTTCTTTCCCCTGGGATTCATTAATTTTATTTGCTACTATATTATTAGCTTTACTAAGTCACTGTTAAATAATTTTAGTGATCAAATTTTGGCGTCGTTGCCGGGGATTGAATAGAAATAACCTTACTATTAATTCTGTGATAGAAATACTGATTTAGGCTGTAATTTTTGTACTTCTCTTTGAATTTTCGTACTTTCGTTTTTCACGTCGACCGACGTGACACCCACGTCGATCGACGCAGTTATTACTTCCACATCGATCGACGGTAATAGCTGTCGATCGACGCCTGTTGTTTTTTCCAGAAATTCAATTTTTCAAATTCATTCTGTTTCAATTTGTTTCCGTTTACCTCACTACCTCCTTTGCTGTACAAGTAGTGCATGAGTACGAGAGCTAAAGGAAAGGACCCGCTCTATTATTACCCGGACATTGAAACCATGTGCAGAAAGATCCGAAGGAATAAGCGTGCTCAGGAAAGCTCGAGTAATCAAGCGACTGTCGATAACGTACCACCGCCAATTGTTCAACCACCTCCACCAATGCTAACTGCAGAGGAGCAAGTTGTGCTTCTCCAAGAAGTTCAAGCTACGAGGGCACAACTCCAACAACTAAATCTCGAAAGAGACCTCGAGAGAAACAATCAGAATAATAGGGATTTTCGCCGCAACCCACTCTTTGAGGACAATTCTAATAATGAATAGGACGGCAACCAGAATCAGCCAGAGGAATCTGACGATGAGGAAGAAGAGGAGGCTATGCAGAATCGATATAAACCCCAGTTCAGGGAGACAGACTTCAGAGTTGGCATCAATGCCAACAACTTTGAGCTGAAGACCGGATTGGTGTAGATGGTGCAGCAAAATTAATTCGGAGGAAGAGCTACTGAGGATCCTTACGCACATCCGGATAAGTTTCTTATGCTCTTCAATACTTTCAAAATCGGAGGAGTCAGCAGGAGTGCCATCCGAATGCGTCTGTTCGCATTCTCTCTGCGGGATAAGGCACAATCTTGGTTCACTGCACTGGACAAAGAAAGTATAAGTACATGGACTGAACTGCGGAATGAATTCCTGGGAAACTTCTTCCCTCCGAACGTCATCAGGCAGAGAAGGAAGGAAATCATTAGATTCGCTCAAAGACCCGATGAGAGTTTCAGTGAGACATGGGAGCGGTTCAAAGAGCTACTGAGATCTTGCCCCGGACATGGCTTTTCACCAGGAGAACAGGCAGAAACATTCTACGAGGGACTCAATGATAAGACTGTCAAGTTGGTGGACACCACACTGGGAGACACCATCAACTTAATGTCGTTGTCAATCTTCAAGCAACTAGAGTTCGGGAGCATTAAACCAACAACCATATCATTGCAGATGGCTGACAGATCGGTGTCCTACCCAAGAGGCATCGTAGAAGACGTACTTGTGAAGGTGAAGGTCTTCATCATTCCAGCAGACTTCGTGGTGCTTGACATGGAAGAAGACCACAACATCCCGCTTATCTTGGGGAGATCTTTCTTGAAGAATGCTGGAGCATTAATTAACATTCGAGACGGCCAACTAATGTTCCGAGTTAATGACGAGTCGTTCACCTTCCCCATCAACAAAGCAGTGCAGAAGCATAATGAAGGGAGCTACCAGGAAGAGAGCCACATGATCAATTGTTTAAATCCGGTGATTTCCTCTCCCTTTCCTTCTCTTAAAACTGATCCAGACTTTCTGGAGAACTGCTTACTACACTCTTTGTGTTTGTCTTCAGATTTGGATAAGGCGGACGATGAGCTTGTGGATTTGGTGATGGAGATGGACATATCTAAGGGAATTACACATGAAAAAAGAGAACAAATGGGTGCGGTTTCCAAGCAGACGCAGCCAAAAAAAGAAGAGATACATGGAAATGCCTCCACATCGATCGACGCAGCCTTAGGAACCACGTCAATTGACATAACAGTCACGTCGATCGACGCACGAAGTAAGTCAGACACGGAGTTTTCATCGGCAGAAGCAGCGCGACGTAGAAAAGGGATTGCGGCGAGTTCATTCATGTCAACCGACGCAAACCTGGGAAAGCTGCCATCTAACTCTAATTCGCTGGTTCTGAAACTCAAGATGCTTCCGGCACACCTCAGGTATGGGAAGTTGGAAAAATTACTACGAGTTCTACGGAAGTACAAGTCCGCCATTGGGGGGACATTGAGAGACATCAAGGGGATCAGCCCCTCATTATGCACGCACAAGGTCCTTTTGGAAAAAGACGCCAAGAAATGGTGGATGCAAGTTGTCAAGAACAATGATGGAAAGGAGGTCGCGAAAAGACCTGTCTGGACCCGACCTCCCTAGTGGTGATTTGGAGACTCCAGGGGATAAAAAGTTGATGTCTGAGATCAACTACCAGGTATCGTTCCCTCTTTTGTCTGATTTTCAAACTTATTCCACTCTTCGAGTTGGAAATAAGTTTGGGGGGATGTGGACAAGAGATGGAACGTCCTATCTTTTATTTATTCTATTTTTTGTCTTTAATTTTTCGTATTTTTTATTTTATGCTATTTTGTGAAAAAAAAATTTGAGTTTTGAGATGACCTGAATGAGACTATGAGATTAGAGTTGATTGAAGGTTGAGTTTGAATTGATTGAGATTGTGGTTAGATGCCTATGAATGTAGAATACCGCATGATAAGACTGATTTGACACTTATACTTGCATGCTGATGAAGCTGATTTGAAATTCACTGTGGAAGAAAATTTTTGAATTCTTGTGTGAGAATTTAAGCCTTTATTTCGTTTGATGTATGATTCACATGTGTGTTTTGATTTCTCTAGAACTTGCCTATTTTCTGTGTTGAGACTGCATAGTGAGCACAAGTTTAGGAGATGATCTTAGGCCATCTTTGTTAACCAAATATTCTAAACACTGTCCCTTCACAATAAAATTTTTCCTAGTTAGCCACTTTGAGCCTGTACAAATTTTTTCTTTCCTTGTCTATGAGATTAAGAAAAGTATTGTCTCACTCGTGTCTTGAGTTGTGGCATGTATGGTGTTATTGGTGAATTGGTAATAAGATATGATAAATTAGTGGTGAAAAGATGTGTGAAAAAGAAGCTCAAAGAAATAATTAGAATTCTCATAAGCTGCATAACCTGCATACAGATTATAGCAAAGGGAAAATAAATTTATAAATAACCCGAAGGTATGTCGAACCCATAGAGATAGTGCAACGAAAGTAATTCGTATACTGAATGTAGTTTTTCAATCTTTTGTTTGGGCAAAACCAAATTTGAGAGTTTTTTGGGTTTTATGAAAACAACTTTTAAAGGAATTCAATTAAAATTAAGTACAGATCCTAGAGAAATCTACCAATCTGGTCAACATGCAAGAAACAAATAATTCAAACCCATAAAAGATACTTTTGGTGGAAAATCTGGTAAAGTGGAATCAACTCCTTAGTCGGGCAGTCAAAACCTAGATTATTAACTAGTGATTATCTCCTCTCGGTCTCAAAAACACAAGTTAATCAATCTCAATAAAAATTAGATTAATCCTACAATTGAATTCTTCTTAGTCGGACAGAAAATCAAAAGTATTAAATCCTAACTTCCTATTACTAACCTTCGCCTCTCGGTCCTTCGATTAATAACTGTAACCTACCTCAATCTTCATCTCTCGATCCTTCAATGAGAATAGATTTAAAACAAAACATAGGATTTAAACCAATTAAAGGGTTTGAAGAATTCGAATCAAAACATGAATCACAAATGGAGAAACCCTAGAATCTGATAAAGAATCTAGTCTAGCATATTAAAAATAAACATTGAAACAAAAACTAAAGATTGCATTAAAATAAAGTGCAGAAAAATAAAGGTACAATAAAATAAAGGTTTTGATTCCAGCCCTAAAAACTAAAGAAAACTAAACTATGAACTGAAATTTAAAGTTGGACTGGAATAATCAATAATGAACTAGACATGAGTTTATATAGGAGTAGGGTTGAGGCCTTGGATGTTAGGAATTTATTAAATTAGGAATTTCCTTCTTGAGTTGATGATATTTGATATTTTCCTTCTTTGCCCAAAATTTCAAAATGAATGATTTTCTTGGTTGAAACTTCCCTTTTTGGGTCATTAATGCTTCCAAATTGATGTGTAACTTGAATCCCAAGCAATTCTCGCCCAAAATATGTGAAAATCTTGCAGAATCTCGCCAAAACAGTCCATCTCGGTCGAGATGAACCTTGCCTCGGTCGAAACAGAGACCATTTTCGCCACTTTCGACCCTTCTGCGCAGTCTCACGGTTTTGGCCATAACTTTCTATCCCGAACTCCGATTGACCCGATTCTAGTTGAATTGGAAAGCTAACTCAAATATCTTTTAAATGACATGCTCCATTAGCTTAGATTCCATCTGTGGAAGAAGTCGTGACTGTTTCTTTGAACATCTGCTGCTTTCGGTATGATTTTCCATTGGATTTGGCCTAAAACCTGCAAAATCTTACCATGACAAGCATAATACCCTCTAATATATACTCATGCTCAATTTATTCATGAAAACAAACTAAAATGCATAAAAGAAATAAGAAAACAATGCAATAAGTGAATACCGATTATTTTGGGTGAATCAAACTTTGAGGGTTTTGGATTTTCAAGACAAATAATTAAAGAGAGAAAATTCAAATATTAAAAAGCACAGATTCTGGGGAAATCTACCAATCTGATCAACATGCAAGAAACAAATATTCAAACCCAGAAAAGATAGTTTTTGGTGGAAAATCTATTAATGTGGAAATTAATTCCTTGGTCGGGCAATGAAATCCTAAATCATTAACTAGTGGTAATCTCCTCTCTGTCTCAAACACACAAAGTTAATTAATTTTAATAAAGATTAGATTTTTCCTACAATTGAAATCTTCTTGGTCGGACAGATAATCAAAAGTATTAAATCCTAACTTCCTGTTACTAACCTTCACCTCTCGGTCCTTCGATTAATTAACTGAAACCTACCTCAGAATTCATCTCTCGATCCTTCGATGAAAATAGATTTAAAATAAAACATAGGATTTAAACCAATTAAAAAGGGTTTGAATTATTGAATCAAAACATGCATCACAGATGGAGAAACCCTAGAACCTGTTTAGGGTTCTAGCCTAACATATTGAAAATAAACATTGCAAGGAAAATTAAAGATTGCATTAAAAACAGTAAAGGTTTAACAAAAACTAAAGAGGAATTCTCAAAAATTTAAAGTGAAAACAGAAAATTAAAGTAAAAATTAACAACCGGGAAAAGAACTGAAAAGGGGGGCCATAATTCTGAGCTATTCAAGAGTTTATATAGTAGTAGGGTTGAGGCCTTGGATGGTAGGAATTTCCTTCTTGAATTGATGGCTTCAAAAGGAATGATTTTCTTGTTTGAAACTTCCCTTTAGGGGTCTTCATTGCTTCCAAATTGATGTGTGACTTGAATCCCAAGCAATTCTCGCCCAAAATATGTGGAAAATCCCAGATTTTCGCCAAATAAATTCGCCCCGGCCGAGATGGCTTTCATTTCGGTCGAAACAGAGACCATTTTCGCCACTTCCGACCCTTCTGCGCAGTCTCACGGTTTTGGCCATAACTTTCACTCCCGAACTCTGATTGACCCGATTCCAGTTGCGTTGAAAAGCTAATTCAAAGATATTTCAAATGACATGCTCCATTAGCTCAGATTCCATCGGTGGAAGTAGTGACTGTTTCTTTGAACATCTGCTGCTTTCGGTACGGGTTTCCATTGGATTTGGCCTAAAACCCGCAAAATCTTACCATGACAAGCATAACACCCTCTAATATATACTCATGCTCAATTTATTCAAGAAAACAAACTAAAATGCATAAAAGAAAAGAGAAACAATGCGATAAGAGAGTAGAAAAACGAGCTTATCAAACCCCCCAAACTTAAACACTTGATTGTCCTCAATCAACAAAAGAAAGAATCAAAAGTTCTAGCAGAAGAGTACAGCAATGCCTCACAAGATTCATCACATTCAAACTCGTAAATCCACAAGACATCAACACTTTTGAAAGAATCAGAAAATCTGTAAACTGTGGAAGACTCACATGGGAGTGTTCCACTCATTCACTCAAGTGTTTAAGATAATTATGAGATCACACAAAAAGTCATGCAAATCAAGTTCTACCATAGGCTTGCAAATAATCTCAATCTCCACTGCAAATATGTGCACACAAGTCTAATATCATAAATGAATTTATTCAAGGTTGTAATGTAAGCTTTTTAGTGAAAGGTAGGGAAATATATGGCCAAGTGACTAAAATCAATTGAGTTTGCGACTCTCAACAAATCCAAGCACTATCTATTGATATCCACCCATCTCCTATAATATTCAACACAACCCATGATTCTTTTATTTCTTTCTTCTTTTTTTTCTTTTTCTTTTTCACACATATCCTTTTATGCTCTAAACAAATTTGATTATACATTTGAGCTTATAAAGATTAACAAACACATAAACACATTTTTTCTTTTTCCTTTTCTATTTTTTTTTTCTAGAGCCCAACCTTATCATTTCTTATCCTTTCTCAAACAAATCCCAACCCACTCTCATAGACAAGAGTTGATTCCCCTATTTATTTCCAACTCATAGACAAAGAAAGAAAATATCATAGGCTCAAAAGGGCTGACTAGGGATAACAATTAATTAGGACAGTGTATGGGAAAATAGGCTAAACAAAGATGGCCTAAAATCACTTCCTAAACCTGTGCACACTAGCAGTCTTGAAAGAGAAACAGAGCAAGTTCTAGAGAAACTCAAAAATGCAGACACACTCTCAATCGAAATTCAGGCTCAAAAACTCACACTTAGACAATTTTTCTTCCACAGTAAACATCAAATCATCATCTATCTATCATGCCAACGCAAGTCTCTAAACAAGTAATCATGCGGTATTCACATTCATGGGCATACTCAACCACTATCACAATCGACGCAGATTAAAGTCAATCAATTCTAATCTCGCATTCTTGTCCTAGGGTTATCATGCTCAACTCCCACAATTGCTTTATTCAAACAAACTTCTAATGCAAAAAAATAAGAAAAAGCAGATAAAAAGATAGAATGTAGTTTCAACACCCTAAATCTTCATCCCCCCAAACTTATTCGAAAAGCATAGAGAATAAGTTTGGAGATCAGATCCAGAAATTGAAATTGTACCTCAATTGTTGGCCTCAGACACCAACTTTTTATCTTCTTTCTTCAAACCTCTGACCGGTGTGGATTTGTGTTGGGAAATTATTCCTAAAATCTCCCTTAGGATTTATTTGTAAAAAGGTTTTGTTGAATCAAACCTTAGCATTTGGTCGATCATTTGCTGAATTCTAGATAGACTAGCATACCGTGTAATGTCCTGTATAGGTCAAATATTGAGTTGTAATAGATTAGTCCGCTAGAAGATTTCCTAGCAGATATTGAAGGACGACGTTTGCTAGAAGGCATATGCTAGTAGAATGCTAAGGCTTTAGCATTTGCTAACATTCAGCAAACCTTGAAAGATGCTAGCAGAACAGACGTCAAAGGATCGAGTGTCAGCGGAAGCTTTCAGCAGCCAACTACTCAATAGCACTCGCTAAGGGATATTAGCAGAGCAAAGAATATCAAAAGCTGAAGCCACACTGCCATTCTGACAAAAGTACACCAAGGACGAGGCTTTCCCGAAGTAGTTCGGAAAGTACAGATCAACGCCAAAAGCGACTAATCAAGTCAAATCACTTTCGGACAAAGGAGCCGTTGTGTCTAATGGATATGGAGATTCAAGATTTTAATCTCCATCTAAAAAAGGCAGGTCCAAAAGTGAGAATCGACTATTGCTTCAATCACAACCGATATTCGCAAACATTCAAGTATGAGATTCCTTTGACAAAGCGAACAAAGTGAAAAGTAGTCAGTTGAGAGCCCGTGATAAAGAGTATTCAAAGCTCTCAACAACCAGAAGTGTCGTTCATTGATTTACTGACACTCCATTGAAGAGATTCTTGATTGCAGTCAAGATTCTTCAATCATTGGGATACATTTCTTTTCAGAAAGAATCCAACAGTTGAACACCTGAAAAGGTCTAGACTAAGACGGGCGTTTAACCGTATTTGAAGAAAAGTCAGGAAGTGACTATAAAACTTCCAAAGTAGGAAAGGCAAGTGTTTCGAAGGTGTGCCCTTGACTCAGCCGAACCTGCACCTGAGGAGTTCAGATTATCGGAGGATAGATGTCAAGTAGCCAGGCCGAAAGCTCACTGCCTACTTAACGAAAAAGGCGATTCCTTGTAATCTGTATACTTACTTAGTGAATTCTTAGCGTTTCGGCTAAGGAGTGGACGTAGATCTATTTGGATCGAACCACTATAAACACTATGTCCTTTTACTGTTTCATTGCTCACACGATTTTAAACCTAGCAATCATATTGCTAGTGTATAACTGTGAAGAAACTTTAATCTATCTCTGAGTTTAACTAACCTTTAAAGAAAACATAAGTGTAAGTGACGATAAATTATTCCACTGCATTCCATGCTTCTGTCTAAGTACGACGACTCTGATAATTAAGGACCAACAATTTGTGCCTGCTGGCACTCCATCTCGGCCGTGGCAAGCTCTGTCTCGGCCGGGATGGAGCCTTCTTGTCGACCTCCTTTTCGGTCGAAGTATCCCACGTCTCGGACCTCTGTCTCGACCGTGGCAGCCTCTGCCTCGGTCGAAACAGACCTCAAATCTCTTTTTTTTTCAAAAGACAATAAAAGTGAAATAACAGAGTAATGCAAAACAAAATAAAATAAAGAAAAAGGAAAAACACAATGGGTTACCTCCCATTCAGTGCCTTATTTTCCAACGTGGCTCGACTCAGTATCAGCTCACCAAGGCGGTCGAGTCCAGACTCATCGACCCCTTGAGTCAATCATGAAGACTTTCCGGTTTTGAATAACAGTGGTGTACTCGAAAGGAGGCAGCTTAATTGCCGATTTCACCGCTCCGTTTCCTTGTTCCCACCGGATTACTTATCAATTTGATCGATGCAAAATCTGCACACAGATTATAGCAAAGGGCAAATAAATTTATAAATAACTCGAAGGTATGTCGAACCCACAGAGATAGTGCAACGAAAGTAATTCATATATAGAATGTAGTTTTTCAATCATTCGTTTGGGCAAAACCAAATTTGAGAGTTTTTTGGGTTTTATGAAAACAACTTTTAAAGAAATTCAATTAAAAGAAAGCATAGATCCTAGGGAAATCTACCAATCTGATCAACATGCAAGAAACAAATAATTCAAACCCATAAAAGATATTTTTGGTGGAAAATCTGGTAAAGTGCAATCAACTCCTTTGTCGGGCAGTCAAACCCATAAAAGCACAAGTTAATCAATCTCAATAAAAATCAGATTAATCCTAAAATTGAATTCTTCTTGGTTGGACAGAAAATCAAATGTATTAAACTCTCACTTCCTATTATCAATTTTCACCTCTCGGTCCTTCAATTAATAACAAAAACC